>CM040246.1:87291402-87591402 GCA_022545495.1 Chrysanthemum lavandulifolium
TTCAATGGATTCTCACGGAGTAGATGTAAACTTCTCCCGCGTTAGCGACTTGTTCTTAGTATCTTGTTGACCAATTTACATTCCATGACAAAGCCGTCTAACATGTTTCCACATATCGAAAGCGGTTTCTAGCTGTCTCTGATGTAAAGATGTCTCTTGGTAAACCCATTTGGACAATATGAATTGCCATGTCATCCTTCGACTTGTTTATGATCCTCTTGATGTATTACGATTCCTTTTGAACACGAAAAGATGGTGGGACGGAGGTGTTGCATCGGCATTTCGGGGTCTTGGACTTGTCGAGTATGAAGGGTCCATTCGTAATGGATTGAATCATCAATTTTCCATTAGGTTTTGTCTTAATGTAACGAAGCACGACTTGTCCATTGAAGATAACCACCTTTTTAAACAAAGGAGGATGCTTTTAACCGCACCCGGTGCATGAATGTCTTGTTGAGTTGCCATTGATGAAGGTATGTTATGATAAAGTTGATGTAGGATCGATGCAACGATAAAGGAGTTGTGTTTGATGAAGATTAAGCTCGGTTGTTGTAGTAAAATTGGGTCTAAAAACTTAAAACCTCGATAACTTTTTTCGGAGCGTTTTTAGGACTTAAAGGTTGACCGAATCAAATTTAGTTTATTCGGTCTATTCTCCTCGTTCTCGGGTCGTTTTGATGGGTAGAAACGCTGAAAGCGGAGTTCTGGTTCAAAAGTTATAGCCGTTTGAAGTTTTGCTCAAATTCTTACTAAATAAACTTTGTTCTTATGCGTGAAATTAGCGCTTATGCGTGGGATTGCTTATGTGAGGATTCTTATGCGTGAAAGCTTAGGCGTAGGATTCCTTATCGTAAACTATATCTTCTGGCGTAACCTTTAGGTTTAAGCGTAAGCTTATCGTAAACAAAAATACTTAGTCGTAAAAACCTTCGCGTAGTGATAACTTATGCGTGAGAGTGCTACTCGTGGCGTTTATGTATCGTAAACTTAGGTTTAAAACCAAAATCCTTTACACTATCACAGTGTAAAAGATATCCATGTCGAAGTGTTCCACAAACTTATCCAAGTGAGGAAGCTTGAGTAACCTTGTTGCGAAGATGGTTCACCAAAAAGTTATGCGTAAAAACTAGGGTTTTGACTTTCTTACGCATAAAAAGAGGTTTGACCAAAAGATGCTTACGGCGTAAAACAGCCCGCTTTTGCAAAACACTAATTTTCACCCAAAACACGTTTTCAATCGATTTATTTTGCACAAACTTCTTCCAAAACACTTAAAGATCAATAAAGTCTACAACTTTAAGCTTAATACCACGTAAAAATCAAAACTTTATGACAAAGAGGTCTCGTTCTATGTAAAAAACGCAACCTTTTTGAAAAGCTTTAACCAAAAAACGAACACAAACACTCCTAAACCATTGTTAGGCGATTGATACCAATTGTAGGACCTTAGATATATCAACCTTATATCACAAATACCACGTTACGCGTAGACCACGAAACACAAACACAAACTATGCGTAGAAATAAAGAAGGAAAGATTAAGAGAAAGATGGTGACTTGATGTTATAAAACCGTGTATGTGTAGAGAGAAATATGAACACAATATGTTGTATATTCCAAAGAAAACACACACACACACACTTTCAAGCACACCCCTCAAATGGCCATTTGAGGGGTATTTATAGTACAAGTAACATGATGCCCTAAGGCTTGGCCATGGGCCTTGTATGGGCTTCGTATGGATTGGATTGGACATGGATTGATATAATGCTAGCTTAACTAAACTAATACCCATTTAGCTTAGACCAATCCACGAGCCCGTTGACTATTCTAACACGATATCTAACACACGATACAAAGTTCCTAAATGTGAATGACCATCACTTCTAATAAAAACTATTAAGGCTAACAATCTCCCAATCTCCCCCTAAGGGGTGGTCATTCAAAAGATGTTCCACTTGATTAGGTCTTTACTTTTCTCGAGCTTGAACTTTGTGTGTAGATATAGAATAGTCTTGTTTCATTATTCCTTCATGCTTTGTGATTAGTTAATATGGTATCTGACCATTTGTCAACTTCGTTGGTTAGGTGTCTCCACGCCTTTCTCCACCATGCTCACACTTCTATTTGTCTTTTGGTTACCAATGATGTAGTACTCGAGTCTTTAAACTTTGTAGATTCTTTGACATTGACGAAGAATCATCTTAAACTTTTGTTGCCTTTGATTTTGATGAGAACTTTCATGTGTTGTTGGTATGAGCATTGGATTTTATTTAATTTATTTGCTTTATAGTAGGAAAAGGTAAAAAGTAAAAAATATACTAATGATTCCTACCCCTCCATTGACTTCTGTGAAAACCATTATCTATCACTATCAAACACTATATTTCGACACCCACATACCCAAAACAAACAATTTCTTTTTCTATCATTTCATTCTTTGAAAGCGATACCCCTACACCAAACAACACCTAAGTTAAGAGTAGTTTGAGTATTGCATTGAAGTGCGTGAATTTTAAAGGAAGATTGAGATTGATGGTTGATAATGCATTCGGCTTAGGTACTGTTTGTTTTTCTTAAAGTACTTCTTAACATTAGGGTTTTTCTAACTTGTGCCCTAGGGGCACAAGTTAAGCACACCATAAGTATATAGAGGCCCACAAAATAGTACACATGAATTTACATAAAAGTACACACAAATGTACTTTTATGTGGGTCCTTGTGTACTTTTTGTGTACTTTTGTTGTGCTTAACTTGTGCCTCTAGGGCACAAATTAGAAAAAACCCTTAACTTGTGCCTCTTGTGCTTAACACGTTCTCTTGACCCAAAGCAGTAGTGGGACCCGATTGACCAGGACGTTGTTGACCCGTAACTTGCAAACCCGAAGCAAAATATCCCGAACCAGGTTGGCCAAAAATAAACTGGCCCAATGTAGATGCTTGTTGGGCATGTGTTTCATTAAAGACCATAAGGGTGTGTTGGGCTGCGGAAGTAGTAAACCGAGGAGGTGTAAGTTGGGTTGGTAAGACATGGAAGTCCAGTGGGCTTGAGTAATTATTAAACATAACGGGTTAGGCTGGTAAGATAGGTTGTATAAGTCCAACAAGTAATGGGTTTATATTAAAAGCTACAGGTGTGGCCAAAGGGTTATGTTGAACAATAGCACTGTGTGTTGTAGCAAGGTTTCCACTACTCCTTAGTTTTGGCGAAAACTCTTGTTGTTTTTTAAGTAACGCTAAAATCTGAGCTTGTGAAATATTAAGTGGAATAGGAGAGCTATTGTTAAGGCTAGAAGACCAAAGAGACGTGGGAGTAGAGAGAAGTGGGTATGAGTGAATAATAGAGAGAAAGAGGTGAGAGTAGAGAGAAGTGGGTATCAGAGTGTGTGTATGAGTCATGTTCATCTGTCTGAACGTCTCCTTTTATACTACCTGGACTTAGCTCCACACCACGATCATTGTGGAAGCTAAGTTGTCTTATAGAAGCAACGCATAAGTCGATGAGCACCAAGCTTGGTCTTTGGGGTCAAGTTGTCGCCATGCTCCAAATATTACCGATGTAGTGGCTCATGCACGCTTGCTCCATTGTCATTGCCTCCAGACTTGAGGTGACCTTCGTCGACCCGGCTACTCCGTGAACTAATCCAACATAAAGTGATTTTATTTAGAAATATTAGGGACTAATTGTGATCATCTCTTAGGAGTATTCGGAGGAGACCATACCTCATCGATTAAAGCATTTTTAAAAAGTGTAAAAACTTGAAAAAGGTTATTGCATTAGAATAAAAGGTTATAAATGGGTTATTGAATGGAAAAGTTAGCAAATAATAAGGCTTTGAAGATTGAAAATGTATGAGTGATTAAAATTTAGGAGTAATTTGAGACTTTGAGTATTGCGTTGGAGTGACTGAAAACTCAAATTACCTACGCCTTTTAAATTACTCTTATTATTATGACTTATTTAATGATTAAAAATAATAAGTCTTAAAGCACCTTTTAACATTAGTATGACTTATTTTGATGTAGTCAAATATTTTGGTCATTAAATGCTCAAAAGCTCAAACCTTTTATCCAACAAGATGTGAAAAAGATGTTTCAGTCTTACTACCTCTTTTGTCTTTAAACTCTTCTTTCTTTCCTTTTTAGTTCTTTTGTTCGGCTCTTTTGTCATTTTATTAAATACTTTCTCGACTTTTTAAGTAATGATAATACGTTTAAAGAGAATTACATCGTTATTTTTATGCTAAATAAAAATGTTAAAGATGATAATATGATGATGACGGAAATGCTCAAACACAAGAGTCTTTCAAACAATAACAATGTATAACTAGTTTGTAAAATCAAATCGTGGCATGCGTATTTTTAGCATGAACTTGAACTTCTTTTATTTGAAAATATTTTTAATTGTTAAGTCATAAAGTTAAGTAACTTTTTTTTTTTTTTTTTTTCACAATCTTATCTTCATAAATTAATTGATAGTGATAGTTTACAAAATAGTGAGGATGCTTATGAATATGAGGTATAACATATCAACAATATGTGATTAATTTGCGAGATCAAATTGCTATACTGATGTCATGAATATTTTGTTTTAACATTTTATTTTCGGCGTTCTATGTTGTGTTAGCCTTACAACTCAATTTTTCTATTTAATATTTATAAATAGTTATGTGTCGTAAGAATGAAACAACTTTATGTTTATATCATTCAAGCATTTTTTATAATAAAAAGCAAATAATATTATTTCATTCAGATTCAAACATTTACACTTTAAATTCAGATAATGCGAATCAGATTTAAATTTAGAGCTTTTTAATAAACAAACAAGATGAACAATGGTGATTAAAAAATAAAAAACAAATCCTTAAGTTTTCTAATATTGCATAATAGCATTTGAATTTACTAAACTTTACATTTTGCCACCTTTAAAAGTTTAATAATAGCATGTAAACACGTTAAACTTTATATTTTAATATCCCTCTATGTTTAATGATATAACAAATTAATTATTGTTATTTAAACTTTATTTCATAACTACACAATAAATGTTTTTACACCCGTGAGTGTGCTTATTGATTAATTTAGGGGTTGTTTGGTTTGTTGCTAGGAATCATACGGAGTAATAGATATCGAATTTGGTATGGGGTAGAATGACGATATGAAAAAGTGTATCATTACGATTGTTTATGTTTGTTTGATAAAATATGAAATGAAAAAGTGTATAGATATTTGAATTTTGTAGTGGAAAAGAAAGGCATGCGAAAATGAATTTCATAGGCACAAATTGACGATGTAATGAATTTTTGGTATGATATCGTTTTCATTCTTGGCCACAAAACAAACAACTTTAATTATTTTCATAGTCACCAAACCACCCTTATTCTTTGAAAGAATTGGAGAGTAGTTTGGTTTGTTCTTAAGGAATAATGATGAGAATCGGTTGGTATTAGGTAGAATAATGATGGATATGAAAAAATGTATCATTCGATTGTTTATGTTTGGATGATAAAATGTGGTATAAAAATGTATAAATATTTGAGTTTTGTAGTGGGAAAAAGAGGCGGGAATGAATTTTATAGGCACCAAATGGTGTGTAATGAATCTATGTTATGATATCTTATTTCATTCTTGAATTCCAAAAGCAAACAATGACTTTCAAAATCATAGCCATTAACCCCAACCAAACGGGCCCTTGATTAAACAACAAGTTTGTTTCCACAAATACCCTTTAGAAAACCTTCAATTTAAAAACCTTCAAAATAATTTTAAAGCAAACAGTAGACACAGCCGCTTCTGCATAAACCCTAATAATTCATTCTCTCAACCGCCCAGTTTTTTTTCATTTGAGGTCAGGCTTCTGTCTTTTTTATACTTCCATTTTAATATCTTCATGCTGTTTAGGGTTTAATCAGACCTGCTTTTCTTTTTTTCTTGATAAAAAATAAATATTACAAGGGTAATTTGCTTCTTATGCTCGTTAATTTTGCAATAAGTATGCAAAAGGATATATTTAGTTATTTTTTATCTGCCAATTTATGTAGATGTGTTATGTCTTTTATAAATGGTGTTATAAGCTGTTTATTTTGAAGAATTAATGTGAATGACTTAAACTTAAAAATTAAAATGGTGTGTTTAGAAATTAGATACAAAATTAAGAAATATTTTCTTCTACTAAACGCGCCGTAAATTATTTAGCTTTTGTCAGTAAGGCCATTTCCTGTTTCCTGTATGGCGTCGTTGTTTATATAGGAAATAGATGCGCTGTCAAATTGACATTTCTAGATTTCTATCCAAATGATACTCGTATACTGACACATTAATATATGTTTAGTTTACCAGACAGTCTTATTTGGTAGTATTTCTTTGGACCTGCGTTCTGACGTTTATACATGTTTTTCACGTTACAGCATTTGAAGAAAGCAAACCGTCCTGTTTCCTTCTTTTCAGAAATGGGGAAGAAGGTGAAAAAGGGGGGAACTTCCACAGCTTCTGATGTCGTTGAAGCTCCAACTATCGACCTCAAAACACTAATCCATGACCATGCTCAGTTCTTTGACAAGCTAATCGAATTAATCCCTGCAAAGTTTTACCTTCCTGTCGATGAAGATTCTAAACCATGGGTTCAAGGTCTCAGCAAAGTCAAAAAAGCCACTCTTAAGCAACAGACGCGAGAAAACATTAAGCAATCCCGACGTGACCGTCTTGACCCCGAGAAAGCACAAACTACAACGCTTGATCTTCTTAAGAAAAGTATCGATAAGGCTGAGAACGATAATAAGGATTCTGATGACGAAGATGATGATGATGAAGAAGAGGAAGAGATTGAAATTAAAGTCAAACCAATGACGAGTTTTGATGGTGAAACTAGTAAGAATGACAAGTCTGTTACTTATGAGGAGTTGCAACAAAGATTGCATCATAAGCTTGAAATGCTTCGTTCTAACAGAGGCCAAGGGAAAAGAACGTTGATGATGAACGAGGTTAGGCAAAGGCCTGATTTTACTGACAAGAAACGAAAAAGGGAGGATCGTGATAATAGTAATAGTGGTAAAACTGCTAGTGGTAGTGGTAAGGATAAGGGTAAGGAAAAGATCGAGCCTGATTTTGAATTCGGGAAGTTGAAATTGGGAGACGAAGATGGTAGCAGGAAGAAGGCGAAAAAGGTTTCAAAAGTACAGGAATTGGAAAAAGCAAAGAAGTTGAGGGAGGCTAAGAAAGAAAATCCGGTGGTGGCTACAAAGCATTCATGGAAGGCGGCAACTGAAAAGGCGATGGGAGGTAAGGTTCATGATGACCCAAGGCTTTTGAAGAAGAGTTTACAGAAGGATAAAAAGAAGCGCGAGAAGAGTGCAGGCAGATGGAAGGAAAGGGTGGAGACTCAGGATAAACTAAGGAATGAGAAACAAGTGAAGAGGAGAGGCAATATAGATGAGAGAGCTAACCAGAAGAAAGCGAGGAAGATTGCAAAGAGAGAGAAGAAGCTTATGAGGCCCGGATTTGAAGGCAAAAAAGAGGGATATATTGGCGACAAGTAGGACTGAAAGGTGCGCAAGGCGTGATCGATATTTGGATTTTTTTCTTTTCTTTCTAGAACTTCTTATATTTATTCGATGTTTTTGCTTGTAATTCACATCAGCCATAGAATATCTAGTGGATTTTGATAATGTGAACTTTGTTCCTAATATCATATGGTTTGAAGAATTGCCAATGTGTTCTTGGGATCAGTTGCACCCATTTATTAAGTAGATCTCTTGTTGCTTCTGATAATCAAAGTATCTATGTTAAGCTAGAGTTTACAATAGCCTTGGAATTTCTGTTGCATTTCAATGACGGAAAGTTTGGTTTCGTTTAGGAATGATAGATTGGTACTATGAGGAACACTAACAGGACATGCCTTTTCTTAATTCTTTTAGATGCTTCACGATGCCCGGTTATAAACAGTTCATATTCTTTACTTGTGTTCTGTAGTAGCTCTTTGATTCTATATGCATTTCAAGGGTGGGAATTCTGGTTTCAGTTTGATACTCTATTAAATAAGCTAAATACTCTTGAAAGCACCTGTTTTCAAAATATATGTATGTAAAAGCAGGACAAAGCTAACTTAACTGTAATCTTTTTTTGGATGTTATTTGCAGTACTTCCTGATTTTCTTATGGTTCTTAATGTTGGTATTTTATTTGGTGAACGTGTATACTTCGTATTTGTTTCGGTCCCATTAGTGTTCGTGAGTTTCATGTAAAAACATTCCCTTCTTATGCCATGACAAATTTTATAGCTTTATGCCAATGGGTGACAAAACCTTCTTTGCTTTGGTATTCATTATGAAAGTTGGAAGTGATATTTCTTGTGAGTTCCTTCAGTGACGTGTACTTTTCGTATGATATCATCCTGAATGTGTCTAGTCCCTTTGTTTGCTGCAATTCAAATTAATTTATCAACTTACTTTTGCAATACGAGCCATATAGAGATCATTGGTTATTGGATTTGACTTTAATCGAAGATGCCATTTGAGTCTTTAATCATTTTTGTTTATTTGCAACTGCCATATTTCGTGGTTCTTTACAGCAATGCCACTCTTTGCAGACTCTCCCTTAATCAGGCTATCATAGTTTGAACTTTTAGCCATTGGCTTTGGTGTCTGTTTCTACTTATTGGTGGCTAGGCTTCTGAGAATCTGATGATGATGAGACGGAGTTGTGTGCCCATCGTAGTCATTCTGCTGCCACTTTTTGGTTTTACATGATGTGTTGATTTGCCAACTTTTTTGGCATTCTTGAATTTAATATCTCCCAGGTTCTTTTATAAGGGTGGTTCAGTACGTATGTTATAACAATGTCTCATGGTTAATGCACTTTGATAGATTGTATTATATGTTATGTGTATTATTAGGTGATTACTCTGGTGTTGAAGTTAGGGTTATGCCTATGCGTACTGAGATTATCATTAGGGCCACCCGGACCCAAAACGTTCTTGGTAAATTCCTTACTTTTTATTTAACTGGAGTTATTATCGCTTTGTCAAATTTCATTGCTAATTTCTCGATAGGACAAACACGAACTAAATTTGTATGTCTGTATTTGGTGAAAAATGAACAGATATCTTTATAGACCTCTAAATGATGCCATATTTTGGTTATATACTTGATGAAAAGTCTATACTAAAAATGTCCAGTCTCATACAAGTTTGTAACATTATATTATCAGATCATTTCAAACCACTGTTAAAATAATCACACATATTGAACGTTCTATTTGCAGGTGAGAAGGGAGGGAGAATAAGGGAGTTGACTTCTCTTGTTCAGAAGCGATTCAAGTTCCCTGAAAACATTGTTGAACTCTATGCTGAGCGAGTCAACAACAGAGGGCTCTGCGCTGTTGCTCAAGCTGAGTCTTTGCGTTACAAGCTGAGTCCTCTGCTCAAGCTGAGGCCTTGCTGTTCACAGGTTTCTAAACGTTTATGATTTCTGTCATCACTTATAGCAGTTTGAGGTTTGATAAGACTATTGACTAATATTACATTCACCTTTATGCAGGGCTTGCAATGGTGTTCTAAGATTTGTTATGGAGAATGGAGCAAAGGGTTGTGAGGTATGTTACAATATACACTTATGTTACTGTAGTCCTGTATGACAACTTGTGTTACTATTGCTAGTACTGTTCATCATTCTCAGGTGATTATCAGTGGAAAACTTAGGGCTCAGCGTGCAAAATCCATGAAGTTCAAGGTCGGATATATATCCTCTGGTCAGCCAGTCAAAGAGTATATATACTCTGCTGTGAGACACGTCCTCCTTAGACAGGTAAATCGCATATATACTCAAATGGTTTGTATCGCATAGCGTTCGCGATTCATAACAGTAAATGGTGTAAAATGACAGGGTGTGCCTGGTATCAAGGTTAAGATCATGCTCGACTGGGATCCTACTGGCAAGGTTGGACCCAAGACCCCCTTACCTGATAATGTTGTCATTCACATGCCAAAGGACGATGTCATTGTACACCCACCGAAGGAAGTGGAGGAATATGTACCACATATACATATTGCTGAGGAGCCTTTGCCTATGGCGATGCCAGTACCTGTTTAAAGCTCAGTCAGAATCAAGAACAGAAATCTATGTGATTCAAAAACTTTATAAATTTTGGATATCGAAATCTATGTGATTCAAACACTATATAAAATTTGGATGTCTTTAGTTGAGTTTAGTTGGATAAGTATCTAAATTTTGGACTGCTGTAAGCGTACTTTTTGTAGAACCAGTACTATCAAGTTTGTTTACTTTGGAGTGTTATAATGCAAGGTTAAGTTTTAACAAACCAATCTTGTTATGTAGAAATATTGTGGTTGTGGGTTGTTATGTAGAATCATTGTTGTTCTGATGTTATAACAATGCGACGATAACATATGACAGATCACAGAATGAAGAAAGAATATGAAAAGAGAATAGTATGTAAACACATGGATCACATGTACAGTTTCTTTTTCAAGGATAAGCTTATTATAAATGCTACACTATGATTTTATTTTAAATTCTTTTCTATTAGTGATATCGGTCCTGTGTATCCTTTAACATCAATGGGCTCAATAATTACAGACAAGATGACTTGATTCTTGGCTCTAGAATCAGGAGCTCCATACCCATCCCCATAGTGGTACATACATTGAGAAATTCGAGCGATATTAATGGCCATATCAACGAATGGATCTGGCGATTTTTGACAACAAGCCACTTGCGCTTCAATCAGTTTCATCCATGCTTTGTTGATCATAGTTTATAAATACATAGGTGCGACTGCTTCACACACACCTGTCTCGTTCACGGTTCATGTTACAAGATATTGCATCTATACTTCAATCTTTCGTCATCTCATCCTACTAAAAAAACAGCGCCAAAACAGCGAATTCTTGCAGTGACTGATAAGTTAGTTGCTTTAATTTCTATCAATGATGATAGTACGTCCTTTTTTGGCGAAAAATGTATACTGATATTGATCGTAAAGAAATGCAATCGAAATTACAATGATTTTGAGGATGGCAATCTACCTTCCACCAAAGTGAACTAATTGAAATACAAAACTAAACATTGTAAAACAACTAGACAACGCTTACATTGAGTTGAAATCTTTGACTTGAAACAATTATAAATGATCGGCTTGCTCGAATATAAATACTTGAAACAAGATATCATTTGCTCAAATGATGTATTGGTGATGCTTTTCTGAATCTAATGTTTGTTGTTAGCCATGACATGCTGCAATATCCCAAGTTGAATGATTTGCTGAAGTGAAACCACAAAATATTGAATCATTCTTCAAATGTAGTTGGCTCTATTGTCTTTTTTCTCAAACTGCTTTTGTTTTTTGAGTTTTCTACTTCTTGAGCTCACCTTGAATTTCGAAGACTCCTTGAATATAAGTGGCCTTTTGTTTTTTTCTTTTTTAATTCTTTCTCTAGCTTGGCAGTGAACTCTGTGTGCGTTAGAGAAAGATTGACACAAAGTTGACACATATTCTCGAGCTTGGCCTTTTGACGACACTTGTTGAGTGTAAGAGGGTGGTACATTTGTTGCGGAGCAGTCCTCTTTACCCCTAATAGTAATGGGTTCAACAATTACGGACAAGACTTGGTTCTTCGCTCTAGCATCAGGAGCTCCATACCGGTCCCCATAATGATACGTACAATGAAAGTCGAGCAATGTGTTGGAATATGTATATATTTATAAAACCGTGAATGTTCGGATTCGAATTCGTGACCACGGGATTGCACACATTAGCGAATGAGAATTAAAGTTATAATTAATGTTAATGATTACGATTAATTATTACACAAAACCCGACGAACGATCGTTAAGTATTTAACGGATATGACTAACGACCGTTAAAATGCTAAAAGGAAGAGAATATATAGAGAATCGCTTAAATAAGGAAAAGATTCGGGTTGCCCCTTTCTTGCTCTTGGATGGCGGCCTAGGGGGTATTTTACCCTAATCCTTAGCTTTTCCTCTAAGCTAACTCCTCGAAAGAACTCCCATCCATAACAATATACACCAATAACACCGTCCACGTCGGTACACGTCGAACTTTTAACATTTAACGTTAACATCCAAAAAACACTCACAACCATAACATCCCAATAACACCATAACACCAATAATATTTCATATTTTCAATATCAACCCCTAAACTAAAACAAACACTTCATTTACTAAAATAAACATAACTAAGTATTGAGAGAAAATAACTATGCAAAGACTTATCCTTACTCATCGACAACCACATATCTACAAAGTACAAACACTTCATTTATATCACCATCACCTACCTCACTCCTTATTCACCATTGAATAAAGTACAACCTACTATTATTCTCTGTATTTCACCATCACCTACCTCACTCCTTATATCACCATCACTACCTCACTCCTTATTCACCATCAAATAAACCTCCACCATTAAAGATAACAAAAACCCGCATCCACATCTTCATGGGTGGTTTTGTAAATTTTTGATTTTTTTCTTGCCCTTTATCTGCAGCGTTACATGCCCAACGCGCATAGATTAACGCCGTGATTTCTCTACCCTCCAGTGGATTAACGCCTCCAACGGCGTTATTTTGGCCCTCCAACGGCGTTACGCCGTTATGGTTGGGAATGCTCTCACTATATAAGCAAGGCCTAGGGTTAATGTTTTAGGTTAACATTTGTGCACCTAATTAACCCTAGATCTCTCATTCTCTCCTCTCTTGCATTGAATGGCCGAACTACCTCCACAAGGGTGTTTTGGTTTTGTTTTTCTTATAAAACAAGGGTTTGTGTTAGATCTAGCAATCGCTTTGATTCGCGGTTAATTCGTGTGTACAAAACTGTGGTTGTAAGACACTATTCTTACACCAATTGGTTTGAGTTGTAAAACGGTAAGGGACAACTCTTTAAACCACTTCATCTGCTTTGTTCAAGAGATCTAACCATTTGCAAGAGGTACGTTACGCATCTTTCAGTTAATTATTTATTTGTTATGATTCTAAGTTTTCCGCTGTGTACTCTGTGGTGTCTATATGATTTTATTGTTTTCATATATCTTAAACTCAACAGTGGCATCACAAGCCTTGTATAACAAGTAATTAATTATTGAAACACATAAAATAAATAAACATGATTGTGTTATTAATTGTATGCGTAGATCTAGGGTTGCAAAACCTAAACCTTATTTTTTTTGGGGTTTTTGGTGCCCTTATTAGGGTTTTGTAAACTTCTTTTAATTGGATTAGAAACCCTAGGTCGCATGCAATTTTATGTGTATTATAACTTTCTGTTTAATTGCATTAATTGTTAAGTGTGATTTACATCCATGAAAAATACATGCATGTTTTGTCATGGATCTACTTTTATTGTATGCTTTACTTGGTTAAGTGATATACACTTAATTATGATAGATCTAATATTGGGGAAGACCTCAATCATTATTATTTAATCAATTATGTGCTATGTGGTATGTGTTTGATTTCGACTCACATAATCGATGAATCGATGCATGTGGCTCACTTTGTACATTCTTGAAAACGGTGAGAGTCTTAATTAAACATATACATATTAATGAGATCTAAATTGGTTATTAATAAGATTTATCAAAAGGTTTGCATGTGGCTATTTGATATGCATGACTTATTATTATGTTATGCATTCATTGTTTATGTGTTTATTTTAAATACTTGCTTGTTGTTATGTGTAACAAGGGTATTTTGATAAGAAAATAAATGACCTAAACAATGGTGAAACATGTATTTTTAAGCATAGTAATCGTAATCGTTTAATTGATTGATTTTTTGCACAAAATAGTTAGAACGGCTCACCCATTAATGACAAACTGTGTGATGGGTACAAGGAGGGTACGCATTAAATTGTGACCCTAAAGATGAGGGTTTTTAATATGCTTCGCGCTGACCTGATTCTCCGCTCGTTTGTGCGTCTTAATGGAGCTACCAAGTATTCCTATGAATGTGCATAAAATCTTAAGGGTGAATTGACCTAAATTCTACTCGCCATTTTTGTGGTAATTATCCGAATAACTTGGGTCTTATGACTCATGCAGCAGTAGGATATAGTGGTAATTAAAGGTAATTTTTTAATTGGTTTACCAATACATCGATTAAAGTTTGATGATGAAAAGCTTAAACATTAAAACAAGGATATGATTGTTTTAATAAAACCTTATGCTACGAAGATGAATGCATGACATCTTTGTACATATTTGATTTGACACCAAAATCAAATTTATAACCCTTAATTTAAGTTGTATGCCATCAATGAAACGGAAACACACGAGATTACCTTTTATTTGCGAGAGCGTGATTTAGATCATAATCAAGGGTAAAATATCCACGTGGCGTTAGAGCGGGCATGGATGATTTTGCGGTTTCTTAAGTTGGACAACTTAATTGAGCTTTGTAGTGAGCCGACAACTCAAGGCATAAGATGGGATAAAACATGTTTACATGGCAATTGAAATTGGTTAAATGTAAATCCCATAAATCTAGGAATTGCAATTTGAAAATTGGCAATTGAGGTTCGACTGTACCATCTTGAATAATTTCATTACTAGCGGATCAAGCGATGTGATGAAACTATGTTAATTGGATCCTAGTTTTTCGGTGAAAATTAAATGGTTATATGCTTATGAACCATGGGTAATTAATTTTCTTGAAAAGGTTAATTATCGAAAATACTAAAATTGAATTTTGTAATTCTTTGTATGTATAAATGCAACATTTAACGATAACGAGGTTTAGTATTTGATCGATAAATTGATCCATTCGATTTCAAACAAATGTTTGATCGAGAATAATTTACCGAAAAGACAAACAAAGTCTCTTTTCCATTGTAGAAGCATGAGACTCAATCCTATTCCTTTTCATGAATGAGAAATGTATAATAGGAACGTTTGAATTGTCTAAATTCTAATGTAACTCATAGCAATGAATTGTACATCATATCTTCCATAAAGATTTCATTATCCTCATTTGGTGAATGAATCCTTTTGTAACAAACATGAATGTTGGTTAACTGGAAAACATGTATATGAGTTACAAAATTAGAAGCTAGACAAATTACCGCGAAAATTGGTAAAAGGTAAACTAGCATATTTTATCTAGTTGTTTTGCTTTAGCCATTAAAGGTGCTACATACCAGTATGGGCATGGTAGGCCTGTTAAGAAAGAAATTGCATACCCAATTTTCAAGTTAATAACATTGATGGATAACCCATCATTCACGAGTAGAATACACCTTTTAGTACCTAAGTAATGATTACGTATGGTTCTTCAAGGTGTAGGGAAGTAAAAAGCAAGCAAGTTGTTTTCATTGGCTATGCAACACTTACAATGTTGTCGATTCGGTAGGAGCATTTGTGTTGCATTCTTGAATAAAGTTGTTTTATTGATTTCTAATTCGGTAGGAGCTACAAGCCTTATTTCTGTGTAGTAACCCGTTATCTTAAAAGATAATTATTTTCCAATTGTAGGCACTTATGTTTTTAAGGAAAGTCATGTGCGTTTCCTTACTAAACAATATAGTCCTACATCTACTTGTTATATCTATGACACAAATCATATTAATCAGATAAACGAACGTGTATCGTGTTGTTTATCTGCTACATGATGTTGTTCCATGCACAAGTGGGAGAAATCTTTATTGTGTGCAAGGTACAACATATATAAATATGATTTAAATGGATTCTCTTGACCGCAAGGTAAGAGAGTAACGTTCTAATAGGAATTATACATTTAAATGTGTATGATTTCCACATTAAGAACATGTGTCAAGATGATAACAAATACTACTTTAAATATTTATGTCATTCAATATTTAAGAAACACTTGTAGTTACAATTTATGTTAAGTGAAAACGTGAACTAGATTGTAGCCCAAGCTAAAATATCCACGTGTCGTGAGAACGAGCATGGATGAGTTTGCAGTTTCATACGTTGAACATTTCATGGAATGACATAATTAAATGAAGTAATCTAATACTACTTTGGATTTAAGTATTCGTTGAATGACTTAAATATATGTAGTAAATATTAACTTGAAATATTAATTGAAACCCGAGGTGGTGTTCATAATTACTTTAATTATAAATGTTTATGATTTTGTAAAGTCACAAACATGAAGTCTGTTAATACAAGACTTACAATATAAAGTAAGACGTTAACTTGCTATGTTTTAAGACATATGCATGAAGTAAATGGTAAATCAATGACTTACAACGTATAGTGGGATTATAACTTATATGTCTTTTGACTTGGTCAAGAATATTTGTGTTATAATACATGCAATTGACTTGGTAATTCTATTGTACCATTAAGTTTTACTTTGTTGGTAAATAGATAAGCCAAAGGTAGATGGTTATCTTAAATATTGTTAGATTATCTTACAATATTAATTCTAATGAAATACCATAGTTTTATGGTATGTTCAGTTAGAAGAATCAAAATCTATTGGCATGTTTGATTCAAGATAACTATAGTTTCTTCCACATGTTATCAAGGTTAGAAGATTGAGTATAGTTTGAATATACTCAATAAGACTCTAACCTAGAAGATTGATAAGACACCATTTGTTTATGGAATGTGATGAATCACATTAAGTCTTATAATGAAGTCTTATAATGTGATGAATCACATTAAGTCTTATAATGAAGTTTCCTCCACATTAAGTCTTATAAACTACTTGTAAAGTGGGTTGTAACAAACTAAAGTCAGGAACTGTCAATGTTTTGTAATATCCTAAAAGAGAACAATGTATTGTTGCTTTACTTGCTAAACTATTTAAAGGTAATCTTTAAATTGTTAAAGGCAAGTGGGAGTTTTGGTTTAGATCTTGAAAGATTAAAGTTACAAAATACATAATCTTCTAAAATACACTTGCAAATATCATGATGAGGCTAAACATGTAAATGATAAACCTCAATATGATGGAATTGTCATTCATAGATCCGTAAGGATATCTCGGATATTTAATATGCTAAGGATTATGTGCGGGATCATGGTAAGCTCAGTTAATCATGATGATGAATTTACCAAATGTTGAATTGTGGTAAATCAATCATACTATGAATGTTGAGATCTTGTCCATAAAGATAATCAATTTTAGATACTTGGTTTATCTAAATGAAGATGATTTTCTTCAAAAGATGAAAACCCTAATGGTTTAAATCTTTGTGTAGAAATCATATGGACAATATTGTACACGTATTTAATGTATGTCTAGTGATAATAATATTAATCATACTTAAGCAATTAACTATGATTGAATATTCTTTCCTGGATACATTAAATAGAAGTATAAAGATTATAATTGTCATACTTAGTTTCATTGATATGAAAGTTTGACAATGAATATCAAAACTCTTTGTTTTGGAATTACTTTTGAAAGGACGATAAGTAATGCAAATGAGTTTTATGAATTCAAATAATCTTTGAATATGTACAGACTGCAAGAATCCATGAATGGATATATGCATGTATCTAGGAGATGATTCTTATGTTTAATATTAAATCCATGTTTGATTTAATAATTAAAATAAGATAGCTCATAAGTATTCCTGAAAGCTAGTGGGAGTGTTATTTTTAAATCTTATATGTTGTATGGGCAACTACATTCCACCAAAATTAAGTTTTAGTTGAGAATGAAACTTCGTTTGTAAGATTTGGAAATAAGACATACAACCTTGGAATATATGTTTCTTACTATAAACATATGCGGTAAATAAATGAGTCTAATAGAATATGATGGAGATATAATGAGATCTTAAAGTCTAACTTGAAGATTCATCATGTACATCATGTTGTAAAGATTGTTGTGTCATGCTTGATTACAAGATGATTTGACAACATTGAAAGTTGTTAGTGTAATAAATATTTTTAAAAGAAAAGATGTTTGGATTTAGAATCACATTCCACAGTCTGGAGATGCTCCTAGATTCTATGGATGAAAATATGACAAGTGTTTCATAATTGTCATTGCCAACAAACTTGAGTTTTGGTAGGCACCAACATTACACTATAACTGTTCAAAGTTTACGGATGTTTAAAGAGCATATTGTTGTACACAATGATGCTAGTATAATTGAGATGACACTCAATTCTAGTCATGGTATCCTTGATGATGACCATGTTAACTAATTATGTTCCGCTAAGGGCATAGTTGCATTATACATTAAAGAATAAAGAATACTTTAAACTTTAAGTTTTGGAAGATGATTGTCATAAAAGGGTGGTTCAGGTTGTCACGCACCTTAAGGAATGATATGACAATATCAAGATATGTGTAAACACATACAAGAAATTCACTTATTGAATTCTTGAAATAAGTATTCTCAAAATTTCTATAGATCAAAGTTAGTTGAAATTATGCCCTGTCAACAAGTATGATTACCATGACTTGAGGTAAAATTCATTAACTAAGAATTATCATGCATTGATCTATTTAGTATTTGGATAAAGGATATTGTAAACATTATTATTCAAATGAAATAAAGTATTTGTTATGTTTATTATTCATTTATTATAATGTTATCCTGTATTTGCATGTTTAAATCCTTGAATAACTTAAGTTATTCTAAAAGTCCGTTTCGATCAATAACATGGGAATGATATTGAATTAAGACAAATCGAGTATTAGTTAGAATATACTTGAAAGTATATTGATGCGCGACATGACTAATTTCGAGATGATATTCAATGGATTGAGTATAGGACTTATCCCACCCACATGATGGTACTTTATGGATCTTAGTCATCAGTACATCATGAATATTTATCCTCGACTTGAGATACCGAGAGCTGTCATGGATGTAGTGCATTTACGTGAAGAAATCTAACGCTATCACGTGAATGGTAGTTATAAGGGTTGTTTTCGAAGTGTTGCGAAATTTATGATTTACGCTTGTAGTCAAAGCAGGTTTGTTTCCTTCAAATTTATTTTGAAGTATAATCTGTTGGGCCCTCGTAGGGTTGTTAAGATGTTTGCGTGGCCATGCTCAAGGTCTTCTCGGAATATGTTCGGAAGAATTGGTAATCTTGATTAATCATATAAAGCGAAATAGAATAGTTAATTAAGAAATGAGTGAGATCCATATTCTTATTAACATGGTATTAGAAACAAAATGAAGAATATGATGATGAATCATCAAAACTTGGTTTTTCTCCAGAAAACCATACATGAGTTGTACCGGGGGCATTGGCGTGTTGCTAGATGCTAACAAATGTCATTACACGTTTTGTAAACATATCCAAGTGGGAGCTGTTGGAATATGTATATATTTATAAAACCGTGAATGTCCGGATTCGAACTCGTGACCACGGGATTGCACACATTAGCGAATGATAATTAAAGTTATAATTAATGTTAATGATTACGATTAATTATTACACAAAACCCGACGAGCGATCGTTAAGTATTTAACGAAATGACTAACGACCGTTAAAATGCTAAAGGAGAGAATATATAGAGAATCGCTTAAATAAGGAAAAGATTCGGGTTGCCCTTTCTTGCTCTTGGATGGCCGGCCTAGGGGTATTTACCCTAATCCTTAGCTTTTCCTCTAAGCTAACTCCTCACTATATAAGCAAGGCCTAGGGTTAATGTTTTAGGTTAACATTTGTGCACCTAATTAACCCTAGATCTCTCATCTCTCTCTCTTGCATTGAATGGCGAACTACCTCCACAAGGTGTTTTGGTTTTGTTTTTCTTATAAAACAAGGGTTTGTGTTAGATCTAGCAATCGCTTTGATTCGCGGTTAATTCGTGTGTACAAAACTATGGTTGTAAGACACTATTCTTACACCAATTGGTTTGAGTTGTAAAACGGTAAGGGACAACTCTTTAAACCACTTCATCTGCTTTGTTCAAGAGATATAACCATTTGCAAGAGGTACGTTACGCATCTTTCAGTTAATTATTTATTTGTTATGATTCTAAGTCTTCCGATGTGTACTCTGGCGATTTTTGACAACAAACCACTTGTAGCTCGATTAATTTCATCCATGATTTGTCAATCATTGCCTTAATATATCCACGTGCAGCTTCTTCACAAACATCTTTCTCGTGCATGTAACAAGATATTGCATTTATAGTTTCACCTCTTTTCATCTCATCCTATGAAAAAATAGCGCCAAAGTTAAGAAAAGGAAACTAAACAGTATAGTAAAAGGTTTTTTCTATTGGTATTGTGAACATTAGTTAAGCTTACCAATGAAGTGCCCCAATCGTTTTAGAGGCGAAAAATCATTGATGACCATTTGAAAAGATCCTGATACTTCTCCAGGGAACAACTAACTGCATCTTTTTTAATATCTTGATTGATTTAAAAGTAGGCATGAGTAAGTATAACCACTCCTGACACTGATCGCCATGCGACATCAAGATAATTTTCAAGTGTTGGCGTGTACTTGTCATCACTCCACTTCTTTTCAACAAAAAAGGCATCGAGTAATTCTCCCCACTGCTCATGCATTGGAAGGAAATACAAGGAAAAGAGCAAAAGAAACTCAGCCTGGTTTATTATTTTTGCGCGTGGACAAGTTTCTGAACTTTTGTTTACGTACTTGCTTAAATATTTTACTTGCTGAAATTATTTACGCATGAATTAATTCTAAAGTACTAACCACTTTTACCAAGATTGGTGTGATCGATATGGATGAACCAATTTCATTGATAGTGTTGTAAAGAGCTATGAAGCCTGACTCTAAATATTCAGGCATTTGTTTCACCGCACTTATGTCCCACCTGAAAAATCAGTTTTGTTAGCAAAAATTCATTATGATTATGAAATTTGAACGACTTGATATGGTGGCCCGGCTAATACCCAAAAGATGAGCCAACCTTATCAAGTCATTTGGAGCAAATCATTGCTATTCTTGTTTCCAACTTGTTGGTACTCCGCTTGTAACGATTTTATTCAATGAGATACTAATTCTCGAAAAAAAGTGGGGACCAGGCTGAGATATGAGTTATGACTCTATATTGGGGTTAATACATACGGTATGTATGTTATGTTTTTGTTCTTTTTCGTTACTATGCTATTTTTTCGTTAACTTAGGTCGTCAATGAACCTTCTTCTTATATCACTTTTGAAACAGGTAGTAAATTAAGCACGTATAAAGTTGATATGTTAAGTAACCTAAACGTTTAACTTAAATAAGCTAAGCTAAATATCGTGTTTATAAATTCAGTAACTTGAGTGAACCAAAATGTAGTAGCTAGAGTAGCGAACAATAACACAAAGTACATTAATAGTTACCCGTAGTCAAAGATATTGTGATAATACGAGTATTCGTTGTAGTGTACCAGTTGACCATAGTGTATTACATTCCTTAATCATCAATCAGTTATGACAAAACATCTCTTTGATGCTCGCATATACCCAAATTTTGTGGTCTAAAACTTTCTTGTTTTTGCATATATCTATCTAAACAAAATCTAGCATTAGCAAACCTCTTGACAGCATCTGTGAAGAATTTGAGTTCATATTGAGATCCATAAACATCATAGATGTCATCTATTGTAGTAATTAACGTGCCAATTTTGGTTAGTCCTACGCGGCAGGAACGAAATTGAGGTTCTAATGCAATTCCAACGGCCCAAAAGTAGCATTCCATCAGTCGGTCCCTAATGAAGCCTAACTTTCTTGCTAGGCCTATATCTTTCCACTGTTGGAAAATATGGTCAATATTTGGGTTTGAATGACAATTGATGGTCATCAAATATACTAATAGGGCTTTAGAGCAAGATTAATGTATGGTCATATGTAACGACCAATTTAATTTTATGTTCATGAGCCATTAGTAGGATTGATTGTGAGAGTTAATTGGACCGTTTTCTTCATCCTCCTCACTTATATATTGAGAGCTCTTCTCCCATTTCAAATACACCGAAAATACACACTCATTCCTCTCCTTTTTGTTACCATTCATATTTCTTGTGTATCCTGTTCGTAATAGAGGGAAGACACGTTTTTGGTTCGCCTTGATAACCCATTTGTGCTAACGGAGTTATCCGTTGTTGTTGTATCCTGGGAGATAGACGTTCACGATTCTCAAGCACCGTGGAGAGGACGAATCTGTCTTAAGATTGTTGTATATATTGAGTGTATTGCTATAAGAGACAAGTAAACCGTAAAATGGAAACATAAAAGCGTAGAGAATGATACCGTAATTCTTTTGATTGTTAAGACACAAAAACACAAGTAAGGAAAATGTTGAGGCATGTGATGCTCACTGTTTCGCTTGATAATGATTGCAAATAAATTAGTGTGAATTGTTTTTGGGATAAAGGTTATACACGATTGTAGTGTCGTATAACATTGAAAGAATCTTTATTTCTCACACCCACAAATGTGTTTTGACAATCACACATAATTTGGTTTTGGCCTTTTAATTTGCCATAGAAGAAACAAGACGCGTCTTGTTAGATAAACATCAAATGGTTGTTTTCATGTTTCGGAAAACATTTCTTGCGATAAGTAATAGAGTGTTCGAAGTGTGTTGGATGAAATATTGTTATGGTACTGGTTTGTGTAACTAGTATTGATTTCATTATCGGATATTGGGATACAACTCATTCATATGAAATGACAATATTGGTGTTATTTGGAATCCAAAATATTTTCTATCACAACTATGCACTCGTGGGAAAAAGTGTGTTGTTCGCATAGTAGATGAACGAGTTTTGATTCCAATTCTGTTATGCTACACTCTAAGACGTTAAATTTAATTTTTGGAAAGTTTGAGTCGAAATAGGTGAACCGTTTGGTCACAAACTATTTTGGTACAACAAATCATTTTGGAGAATTTGTTGTTACAATTGCGCATTCATGGGAAATGCGTTGTTCGAGTGGTAAGCAAATGTTTGAGCCCAAATTTTTTTTAGAGCTCGTCTAAGACATTAAACTTGATTTCTGAAAATTTTTGAGCTTAAATGGGTGAACCATTTGGTTCATTATTTATTTTTGGTACATCAATTTAGTTTGGATTAGTATGTTGTTACAACCGCAATGATTAGGTAACAATGAAACATCTTAAACTTGATTTCGAAAAATAAATTAAAAAAAAATAAAAAAAAAATGTTGAGCTTAAGCGGAAGAATCGGATGATCGCGGTTTCTATTTAGCACAACATTTTTTCAAGCGACTTATATATATATATATATATATATATATATATATATATATATATATATATATATATATATATATATATATATATTTTTTGTCTTGATATTTGTGTTGATTGGATGTTGTTTGGTTCAACATTTTTTGGTTGTTATAATACAAAATTAAGTGATATGTTGTATAATGTTTAACGCAAAATTGTTTGTTTCATTTGGTACAAAATAATGTGGCAAAGTATTGCTTATGTAAAGTTGTTTTGTGCGGTTTGTGCAACTAATTTTGTAACATGAGAATGAGTCGCTCGATTTCGTATCGAGTATTCAAAGTTTGGATGTTGCAAATATTCTATTGTGAATATTGTTGCGAATAATCAAACTACTTGTTATTCTAGAAAGATGAGTAATCGTCAAGACTTGTTATAACTCATATTACTAATAATCGAACGGTTTGTCATATGTAAGAAATGACTATGTGGTGAGTATAACCGTGTAGGACATTGTGAAATGTCAAGAAAGAACACACATATAGATGACAACGCATTACGTTGGTTTATGTAACTAACTTGAACGGTGTGATTGTCATCCAATGTTAGCTATTGTTCATTCGCTAAGTTGGACATATTTTGATCATGTAAAATGATTACACATTGATTTTATGTGATTATAATCACATAATAAATTGTGATAATCATATAATGATAAGAGAATAAATGTGATTATATATATAATCACAAGTGAATTGGAATGACATGTTATAAGTGTAGGACTTACACATATAACATATGGGATTCTCCTAAAACATATGTGGTTTAAGGTGGTGATTTGTCTAAAAGAAGAATGTTAGTAGATGAAGCTATGAGTAATCAGAATGATGCATCTTCTGTCATACGCTTGATTCCTTGGTCTATAGCATGCTAGATTTGGAATCATTAATTATGATCTGGAAAATAATTAACATAAGACATTCAAAAGTTTACATACACTAGTATGAAACTTGTGAAGTGACAAATTACTAATGATCTTGATGTCATATCCATGTCAAAGAGAAAAAATCTTATAAACAAGATTAATACATTGAAAGAGAGACCTTTCTAGAAAATTCTTGAGATAAATTCCATGTGGGGATTCGGCCTAGCTAGAGTTCAAAAGAGCGTCAACAAACATGAAGTTCTTGCCTAGTTGGAATACTCAAGAATTACCTAGAGCATGATATATTTAGAGTTGCACGAAACTCAAATTTGTACAAACATATTATGTCGATACGACAACTACTCTGAGCATGGGTTATCCCTATTGACAATATGAAGTCATAGAATAGCTTTGCGGATCCGCTTGTGAAAAGTTAAATGTGAGAGTTAGTTAGCAAGTTGTGAAGAGGAATGTGACTAAAGCCCTTGAAAAGTTTATATGAAGGAAAACCTAACCCGGTGTTGGAGATCCCAAGATCTGGGTTCAATAGGACAACCTACTTGTATAAAGCGAGGTCCTTTGTAGGGGAGTAATAAACTCTACATTTATTTAAGGAGTTAGTAAACTTCTAGTCCATTCCTATAACGGTGACAATATGAGGTTAAGCATATGGCTTTTAATGATTAATCGAGAATCACCTATGTGAGAGAAAGTGGGGTCGCTTCTAAGGAATTGTGGGGCGCAATTCTTATGACTCTCATGAGAACCGGGCTAATGTTCATGACCATAACGAACATAACTATGAGAACCAAAATGTATCAAGGAGATATTTGTGTGAATATATATTATCGTCTCCACAAGCAATGAGCGGTTCAAAGACATCAAGTTCTCTTGGTCGCTAGGAGGCTAAGTATATTTCACGAGGAAGGTTCAAAGGTAACACCTACCTATCCTATGCAAATATCAACTGCAAAACTCTATTACAACATCGAGTCATTGAAATTTGCTTCCCATTATCAATTTCATTCATGTGGGGGATTGTTGGAAAATATGGTCAATATTTGGGTTTGAATGACAATTGATGGTCATCAAATATACTAATGGGGCGAGCAAGATTAATGTATGGTCATACGTAACGACCAATTTAATTTTATGTTCATGAGCCATTAGTAGGATTGATTGTGAGAGTTAATTGGACCGTTTTCTTCATCCTCCTCACTTATATATTGAGAGCTCTTCTCCCATTTCAAAGACACCGAAAATACACACTCATTCCTCTCCTTTTTGTTACCATTCATATTTCTTGTGTATCCTGTTCGTAATAGAGGGAAGGCACGTTTTTGGTTCGCCTTGATAACCCGTTTGTGCTAACGGAGTTATCCGTTGTTGTTGTATCTAGGAGATGAGCGTTCACGATTCTCAAGCACCGTGGAGAGGACGAATCTGTCTTAAGGAAACTGTGAGCATCACAGGCCTCAACATTTTCCTTACTTGTGTTTTTGTGTCTCAACAATCAAAAGAATTACGGTATCATTCTCTACACTTTTATGTTTCCATTTTACGGTTTACTTGTCTCTTATAGCAATACACTCAATATATACAACATCCACCACCTGTTTAAAACAGAGGAGCAAATAGCGTGAATCATTATATTGAAATTATTTTAGAAACATTTCTATTCATTTATGTTTTAGTAATACTAAAAAGAGTTTTACTTTGACACTTCTTGAAGTTCTTGCTTGTGTGAAGATTGAACCATGTTGAAATCTAATGTTGCAAAGTATAGTAGAAGTTGGCTAGCATCTTTTCGTTTGCTGTATGCATCAATATACCACCTAGTTTGTAATCTAAGCATCCTGCGATATAAGGGGAGTTCCAATGTATGATTTAAGTAATTCATGACTTCGTCTTCTATATCTTTGAGCTTCAATAAATGTTCAGTCACGAATAACTTAGCCTCATGCAAATCTATTTCTCCCTCAAATGCAAGATTTGAAGCTTCATATAGACTTAGCAATCCTTTGCAATCTGTGTGTAGATATCCAAGGAAACAACCTTCGCTGTCCTTGAATCTCCAAATAAAATATGTGTACCATCAATCGTAATAATGGGATTATCGTATGATTAGTCATATGAGGAGTACTTGAAAAGACTAATAAAACAACTATTTATATATATATATATATATCTAATTATTATATAAAATCCAAGAAACTAGGGGTTGTATTGAAATTCATGATCAATAAAGAATACTAGAAAATGGTTGAGTTTGGGTTGTGTTCTTATGAAAAAATAATTAGAAGTACATTGGGACACATTATAACCATGTTGTCTAAGAAGCCTGAATCTAAGAGACATCGCATGAAGACTGTCTTCTGCGTCTTCAAGTCCTACATCATACTCATTTATCAATGCTATTTTGTCGAGCACTCTGCTTATACTATCTTGAAATCGATAACGAAGGACTAAATTTTCAATTGTTTCTATGAGTTCAAGCAATTGCAAGCTACTCAAATTACCACCTTCATAATCACGATCAAATATCATCATCACTTTCTTCTCTAGCTCATTCACCATCTCTATGTTGTTGATCTGCATGCATATATTCATCAGGGAGTGGTGCAGTTTTTTTATTCAAAACAATCAAAAGACTTCAACTATGTGTATGCTTAAAAGTTAGACCATATATATAGACTGAGTGAGAGGATGTTTCCAAAAACTTCTGTTTCACTAATGGAAAGATCCATATTGACAGTATTCTAACAAAGGTTCAATAATGTCATAGTGAGACACTTGCACCATAATAGTAGAAATAAGAGTTACCTGGAAATTGCAATCTATGGACTCGATAAATTCATGACTCCAAATAGTTGGCTGATACATGGCTAAGCTATTCTCGATCAACTTGAGAAACTTAATTTGTTGTTGATGATGCACCTCATTCAACGACTACGTTGTCAACTCTAGAAACCTGTAGCAGATTTGAGTTGTGAAAGGCCTTGTCGTAAGTGTCTTGCTCATGCCTTCCTGAGGCAAATTTTACTGTTTTTAAGCATGACACGATTAAACTAAGGGATAGATCACCCTTCTAAACTCTATCTAAGATTGCAATTTATTTATGTTGCCATGCATATTGATGTCATATATAATAGAACTAAACTGTCCATTACCTAAAATGGAAAGTAAATGGTTAAGTACCAAAGATCGAGACCTTCCAAAATATATATATGTACCAAAGACCAGAGGAATGCATCATTAATTATGATACACAGATGTATGGTTAGTGTTTCAGCAATGTTCGTGTCAATACTACAACCATACCACTTCAAATAAGCATGGAAAACGTTTCATCCTTGGTTTCACTACATATCCACTAGCTTTCTTCATTTATTATTTGCCTTTTTCTTCGTAAATCATAATGATAACTTGTTAAATTTATAACTCAAACTGGAACACTAATACTAAGGGGACTAATTTTGTCAATTGTTTGTTTTCAGATTATACTGGTTTACAAGTTTCAGCCAAGATTGCATAGAGAATAGAAGTTCAAGGGCTAAAGTTGACAAGTGGAAAAAGATGCTAAATATGGACTATATAATAAGCTCTAATGCTCTTAGGGTTTAATAACCCCTAATTGTTTTAACACAAAAATCTCTCAAAGCTTTCATATTCTCTCATACGATCTTGTTAATCTTGTTGTTCATTCAGTTTTCTTAGTATCATTGTAATAGCACTATTATCAATTTAGATCATAGCTTCACACCAGAATAGTTGTGGTGAAGGTTTGGTTGGTTCTGATTGAGATAAGTGACTTGTGATCTTGGTTTTGTTAAGTTCTTGATATTCTGAGTATGTTTTGAATTGAGATTCAAGACTAATTGTTTTATATTATAAAATTTTACATGGTATCGAACCGGGTTTTAATATCTTGCTAAAAAAACTGATTTATGAAAAATTAGAGTTTCAATAAAAATTTGGGGATTTTCTAGATTTTGCTGATATCTTTCAATTAACTTTTGTTAGTTGATAGATTTGGTTTTTAATTATTCAGATCTAATTTTTTTTGTAAAACACCTAATTTTTTTAAAAAAAATGGGTTTGGGTACTTTTGGGGCTTTTACTCTTTAAAGGATTCTTTTGTTGATTAAGTGAGTTTAATCGATAGATCTGGTGGTATTGTTGCATCTTGGAGTGGTTTTGGAAGAAATGCCTAAGTTTGAAAAATTAAGGTTTGGTGATTCTTGGATCTGGGCTATTGGTTTGTTTTTTGTATCAACTATATCCCTTGACTAAGTGAATCAAGGGTATAGTAGTTTTGGTTTCCGCTGCTTTTACCTTTTTGTGCACTGTAACACCTCTCACAATAAACTTTTTTATTTATGTCTTTATTTTCTTGCAATAGAATGTTGGAGAATAGGATTGGGAAACATTAGAAGTTGAGTTTCGTTGATTGTTGGTGGTTCTGTGTTATTTAAGGTGTTGTGGTGATTTATCTGTTTATTTTGCTTTTATATATGTTATAATGCTTGTGTGCGCCCTTGACCTACCACCTTGAGTGGCAAGGAAAGCCTGAAACTACTTTCTCTTCTCTTCTTGTGTGTTTGATTTGTTTTTTATATGTGTTGTAATCATGTCTATTCATGGTTTTACTAATAATGAGTATGAGGCATGTGTTCATTCTGAGGGTGATCCTGTCACCTTGATTAGTAAACTTGATTTGAGTCATCTATTACATTTACATCCTAATGACTCTGCATCTTTAACTGTTGTTTCTATAAAACTTAAAGGAACTGAGAATTATAATTTCTGGTCTTGTGCTATGCTTTTAGCTCTTGAGGGTAAAAATAAGACTAGGTTTATTGATGGGACTTGTAGAAGATCTAATACTGGTGAGGTTTTGGGTAGACAATGGGACAGAGTCAATGCTATTGTTTTGGGTTGGATCTTAGTATCTAATTCTGAAGAACTATTTTTGGCTCAAATCTTTTCTAAAAGAGCTTCTCATGTCTAGGATAGATTAAAAGAAACTTTTGACAGGGTTGATGGGTCTGTTACTTTTAACTTACACCATTTTTTTAGACCGACTTGTTAGTTGTTAATGTTTCAGGTCCAACGGTGACATCCAATTAGGTAGTATGCTGACCCTGAGACCCGCATGTCCATCCTTTACCTCCTGAAGGGGTAAAATTCCTGGGTGGGACTCGAACTTGAGACCTCCCTAGCCAAATATCTCCTCCCCAAGGAACTATAAGGAAACCTTGGTGGCCAACTGAGCTAGCCCAGTTGGGTTTTTTAACTTACACCATAAGATTAACTCTTTGTCTCAAAATAGATCTACTATTGCTGAGTATTTTAACAAATTGAGTACTTAGTGGAATCAGTTTGATGCTCTGGTGCAGTTACCCAGATATACTTGTCATACTATTGCTGATTTTAAAAAACATAATCAACTTATGAATTAATGCAGTTTTTAATGGGTCTTGATGATTCTTACATGCAAATAAGAAGTAATATTTTATCTAGAGATCTATTACCTGATATTAAAGGTGCTTATGCTATCATTGGTAGTGAGGAGTTACATAGATTTGTGGTTACTGGTTCAGGAACTGGAATCTCACAGATGTCTCAGTCTTATGTGTTTAATTCTAGTGTGCCTAATAAACGAAATACTCAGAGGTCCCAAACCTCTGGTAACTCCTTTAGACCTACTAATGTGCCTCGACCTAATAATAATGGGAATAAAAGGACTGCTGGTGGTCCTACTCTGGTTTGTGAACATTGTGGTTTTAATGGGCATATTGTTGACATATGTTTCAAGTTAATTAGGTACCCTGCTGATTTTGGAAAAAGAAATACTTTTGTTGGTTCAAATAATAATCAGGGTATTCAAAAATTTAACAAGAGTTTTATAAACAACAATAATTATGTTGGTTCTAGCTCCACTTCTACTTTTTCTGATGAACAAATTTCAAAATTAATATCTTTGATTAAATAAAATTCTGTTAGCACTAAAATGCAAAGGAATACAAGCCAATATGGCATGTATTGTTTTTAACAAAAGCAAGTTTTTTAACAAGAATTTTGGAAAATTCTTTTGTTCCAACAGTCATCATCAGTTTGCACTTGTGCAGACTGGAATAATTGTTGATTCTAGGGCTAATCAACATCTAACATACACTAATAAGGATTTAGTTGATGTAACTGACATTTCTTACCTTAGGATGAAGGTTTCTCGTCCTAATGGAAAAGAAGACTTTATTACTAAGGTAGGAACGTTGATTCTTACTGAATGCTTAACTCTGTATGATGTGTTGGTTGTTCTAGAGTACTTTGTTAGTCTTATATCTGCTCATAAAGTGGCTAGATATAGAAAACTTATTGTTGCTTTTAATGAGTCAAAATGTTACTCCCTCTGTCCCATATTAAGTGTCCACAATTGAATCTTGAGATGTCCCAAATTAAGTATCTATAATGTATTCCAACCAATGAGATGAGACTTTAGTGGGTGAAAATGATATTTGATTGGTGGAGAGTATAGTTAGTGGAATTTCCTAAAACCCTGTGCATATGAAAAGTGGACACTTAATATGGGACGAAGGGAGTATGTTTTATCCCAGGATTTGAGGGATCTGAAGCTTCAGGGGATTGGTAGACAATCTGATGGTTTGTATAATTTTGATAAAAACAAAAGTAATTTTTGGAAAATGATGAATAAAAACTGTTGTTTTCCAGTTTGTCTGAATATACTTGGCATTCCAGACTTGGTCATCCTTCTGATCAAGTCTTGTCAGTAAAAAAAATGATATTTATTTCAATAAAGAAGATGATGTTTTAATGTGTGAAATTTGTCAAAAGCTAAACAGACTAGAGAAACTTTTCCTTTATGTGAGCACAGATCTACTGTGCTTGTTGAACTTGTTCACCTTGACCTTTGGGGACCTTACAGGATTGTTAGTAAGGAAGGTTATTGATGAGTGTGTAAATACTCATCATTTTAATCAATCTGAGCTGCAAAACATTTAAAAGCGCCGTCAATGCATCTAAATCTGAAAATATCTCAAAATTGCATTTATATGTTTCAAGATGCAAAATGTTTAAAATCAGATGAAAAACGAACAAAGTTTTCATAATTGGCAGTTTCAGTCCCTCAACTTTCAAAACTTGTCAAATTTGTTCCCTAGGCATTTGTTTTGTAAGAAAAGTCACCAAAGGTCCTTTTGAAATCATATGTTGTCATAATTAGTCCTTTGGTGAAAAATTTCAAAAGTTTTGAGAAATGACAACTTTAGTCCTTAAACTTTGAAAAATGTCAAAAATAGTCCTTGGGTTATTTAAAAATGGAAATTTATCAAATATTACCCTTGAACTATTCATAATTGGCAAGTTTGGTCCTTTTGATAAGTTTGGAAGAGTTGCAGTTTTGATCCCTCAAGTTTGATTGTATGGCAAAAGTGGTCCTTGTTTACTTATATCCCAAATCCAAACCGGACCTTTTAATATCCCAAGCCCAATACCCTTGACCCAATCCAACCCACGGTTTAAAAAACCAAACCCGCCCACATTTAAAATAATAAAAACCGCTCACGGGTTCCCTCTTCCCTCATCATCACCTACACCTGCAACTCCTCCCTACTCCATCATCATCACACCCACCTTATTCCTACCCTCCAAACACCCCAAGCCAAATGCATTAAATGCTCCTTTCCCTGTCCAAGCTATCAGAACCACTGGCAAAAATCATTTTGGCGCCAAAATCCTCATCAACGGCTAAAAAGGTTTCCAAGCATCCAAGGGCCAAGATTAGAGGTGGGAAAAGCTCAAAGGAGAGAGGAAAAGACTTTTGCTATAAAAAGGAGGAAGAAGAGAGAGTGGAGTTAGTAGTTTTTAGTTCACATTTTTCATATATGTCGTTTTTATTATTAATGTTTTAGTTTAAGTCTCAAACTGTAATCTTCTGTTTCTATGTATTAAACTTAAGTTGTTTTATCATTGTAATCTATTTTCAAGTATCAATTCAAGGTTATATCAACATTTCATGTTTTATGTCCTTGTTGTAAAATCGGTTTAATGCTCTTATACTCAAGCTTCAATTAGCTTAATTCTAGTTCTAATAAGCTTATTTAAGCTCGATAGCTTTTAGTAAGCTTATTGCTAAGGTTCAAGCAAACTTGGTACTTGGTCAACAAAGTCAACTTACGTCTCATTTGTGACTTGCTTCTGAATTGCTGATATGGAATGGATATGGGTTGATTACGAGTTGAAAATGGGGTGAGATCGGTTTCATTTGGGGTTGATATCAATTTAGGATAGTGATATTTTGATATTGGTAGCATGCCACGATGGCGGGACATCTTGTAAGTCAAATTGCTTAGATTTCTTAATCGGTAACATATTATTAGTAACTTTTACTTGTTTATGCTTAATATAGTGTAGTAGTTTGTTACTTGAGCTTGTTAGGATCGATGGTTATTTTTGTTTCATCACATAATAGTTTCGACTTCAATCTGTTTGGTTTTGCATTATTGTACGGATCGATTTCGGTGTTGGAAGTCTTGTAACTTGTTCCTTTTAGTTGTACTTAAGTCATTGGTATCTAAATTGATGATAGTGTAAGCTTGGTTTGTGTTTAACAGTTTAGCATCAAAAGCAGTTTACATCGAGTGTTTGGCATTAAGATCGATCGTGCTAGAAGTTGAATTAGTGGAAAGCTATTCTGAATTAGTCTCAAATAGGTTCATAAGAGTCATTTCAGTCACATAACTGCACCTTAGAATTGTGAAAGTCAAAATCATATTGAATCTGTGTTCTAGTTCATTTCTGCTTGAATCAGTTGGTCAAATTGAGTATTTAGGTTTATAATACATAGAAATAGCTTGAAATAGGTTAATTTTATCATCAATCATCAGTTTAAGTCATTTAATCTAGCTCAGAAGTTCATTAAAGTCAAAATTGCAAATTTGTCTAAAAAGTCAAAAGTTGTAAAAAACCAGTTTTTCCAAATCTTTGTTGAGGTCTCATTTGTTAATCCTTGGTCACAAGCCTTTGATATTGTGGATTTAACAAGTTGAGCTGGTCTAGTTTCCATAACTGATTTTTGCAAAATTTTACAAAAGCTTCTTAAGCTTCAAATCAGCTTGTCAATTAGGTCTTAAGTGCCCTGTGCACTGACTCAGTGTATACTGAGTTTGCACAGGTTTGTGCAGAGTTCTCCACAAGCTCATTGGAGCTTGCCTTGGTCTGAATTTTGGTTTTTAAGTAGCTAGCCAGGTCTACTTTAGGTTCCAACTTCTGGTTTTCTGATTCAGCTTATTAATAAGCAGTTGCATAAGCTGAAAGTTAGCACCTCAGGACTGATTTCACTTATTTGATTTTGAACTCATAAGCTAGTAGCTGGTTGTTTAGAGGTTTAGAGTAACTGGAATTAGTTGCTTTTAGATTAATTTAGCATACTTTAGCTTCTGCTTTCATTTGGTGGTCTTTGGTGTTCATTTGCTTAATTCAAGTGCTTATTTATAAGCACTTTTCTCTACAGCTTCATAATCCTTCACATAATCTACTGTTTTTATATTTTTCTTAGATTTAGAATATTAATTTAGACTTTTCCTGAATTTTTCATAATTTTCCATTACTTTTTGCTATTTTTCTTTATTTTAATCAGTTTTTAGGCATTTTTAATTAGCTTTTAAATACAATTAATTCAGAAAAGCTTCAAAAAAATAAGTTTTCAATTTTCATAGATTAAGATAAATATAAAAAGCAAAAAATAATTTTTCCAGATTTTCCTTAGTTAAATTTGTAATTTTTAGCCATTTAATTAGTTTTAAATAGTTTTTAAATCATAGAAATTAGAATATAAATCATAAAAATACAAAATTAGTTTTGAAAATTCTCTTTAGTTATTTTAGATTTTTCTAAGTCATAATTTCACTTTTCTAGCTTTATTTCATATTTTCTTATATTTTAGGGTATTATTAAATAGGTAAAAATAGTTTTTAATTAATAATAATTAAATAAATAGTCATAAAAATAATTTTCTTTTCTAAAAATTTTCTCTTATCATTAGGTTTGTAAAAGTTCATTTTATATTTTTAGGATTAATTCATTTCAATTTCACATTTTCTTTTTATGCGTTACGTAGTTTTTAATTTAAATTTATAAAAGAAAAATCAAAAACATCATTTAAAAAATAGTGATAGCGTTTATTTAATATAATTTAGCTTTTAATTTTCTTTCATTTTTCCTCATCATCTAGTATCAATCACAAACCTTTTCCGTTCATTATCACCCGATCACTACCGTTTGATTATTCATCGCGCATTTCGTTGGGACTTAACGACACGAAACACTAAACTCCTCTTGATCTTCATTGCATTGGTTTCGAGATGTTTGAAGTTTATTACGGTTGACCATTCACAAGTGGTTAGCTTGTGTGATAAAACAGCGGTTTGGAAGCAATCAAATTTTAGGCGCGCGTTCTTGGTCATGCTAATTATCTTCGTTTAGCAGTTAGTGATTTGAATATTCACTCCTTGTTTATACCATCTATATATATCTATATTTTCTTATAAAATCCAAAAATCCAAAAACATCTTAAAGCGTATAAAACACAAAAATACTTTTCTTTTGTTTCTATATATATATAAAGATAAAAATACAAAAGATTTGTCGTTTTCTTTGTTTAATAATAACAACATAAAAATTACCACCGCAAACCAAGGCGTTGTACTACCTAAGCTGAAATACGACCATAATAAGTTCCCGAACCAAAGATTAAAACTTGCCTTTGTGTCCTTGTGGTGGTGTACCTTTTCAAAAGCCATTCATCTTGTGATTATTGGTTTAAGTTCACCGTCGTTTTGCCTCGATATTGTTTTAATTGGATTTGTTGTTATATCTACTTTTCAAAACCATAAAACTCAAAAGATTCTTCTTTCCCCATTTTCATAATTCCTTCCTTAACTCGAGATCTCTTAGAGTTAACTCTAGTGTATCTTGCTCGCTCTTCTAGGTCTGTAAGCCCATTTCGTGAGCTTGTCGAGATTCCAAGAAGGCGTGTCCGTGACGATTACGCTTGTCGGTCGGATCGAGATCCGGACTGCTCACACTACTTCCGTTATCATGGCGGAAGAACGTCCTATGTGTGAGCTTCTCCGAGCACCCATCGATGGGTATGGAGATGCTATTGTTATCCCACCATTGTGGTGAAAATTTTGAACTCAAAACCGGTTCTTGAATCTTGTAACCTCAAGTCAATTCTATGGTTTTGAGAGGATGATCCTCATGCTCATATTCGATGGTTTAACAAGATTGCATCTACCATCAAATACAAGAATGTCCCCACAGATGTTGTCAAGCTTCTTACATTCCCATTTTCCTCGAGGACAAGCCCGGTTGGCTTGAAAACAACCCCTCAATCGATCGAAACATGGGAAGACTGGTGAAGAAATTTGTGAGCGAGTTTTATCCACCTTCCAAAACCACGAGTCTTAAAACGAAATCATCAAGTTCACACAAACGTTTGATGAACCCTTCGGTGAATCGTGGGATCGTTTAAGGAGTTGCTCCATGAAATGTCCTCACCACGGTTTCTCCGAGTTGATGCAACTCTATACTTTCTATAATGGGTGAGTCAATCGATCAAGATTCTCTCAATTCCTCCATTGGGGAAATTTCTTGAGCAAAGCGTAAAAGAAGCTTTAGCGATAATTGAAAACAAGTCTAAAGTCCGCCGCACGAAGCAAACCGGTTGTTTCCCAGTCGGTGTTGGTCCTTCTACTTCATCGCCCGGTGAGTCGGTCTAGCACCGATGCTAAGATTGACAAACTCACGGAAGCAATTCAAGCTTTGGTTCTCTCCAACCAAAAGAAAGTTTCTTTTCCACAAACTTCACCTCTGCTGAAGTTAAGAAAGTGGAAGTATGTGTTACTTGCGGTGGCCCCCATGCCTATTACAATGTATGGCCACCGATGGTAACCCTTTTGAAACAAACGCGTAGGCGGGATTTCAATTAGGAGGCAACCAATACCGTGCTCCTATGGACCCGAACCACCGTCCTAACCACTACTGGACCTCCGGTTTCATTAAAACCAAAACCGTAATCAAAATCGAATAGAACAAACCAAGGTTTTCAAAACCAATGTAATTTTAGTCAAAATAACGGTTTTCAAAATCAAAGTCAAAACTTCCAAAACCAAGGAAATTTTAATAGAAACCAAGGTCGGGAAATTTCAACCCAGGGGTATTTTCATGGCAATAATCAAGCAAATTTTCAAAATCAAGGCCTAATCCAAACAATAGAGGCGAATTTTCCTACAAAAATCAAGCAATTGTTCCAACTGGACCATCATCGATGAGTTGTTGAAACAATTCATGAAATCCCAGAGGAAATGAATAGGTTGTTAGTTAGCGGTTTACGACATTAAGAAGTCTTTAAATGATCGACCCTCGGGCTCGGTACTTTACCTAGCAACACGATCGCTAATCCGAGCGGCGATGCAAAGGCGATCACAACCCGAAGTGGTGCTTCATATGATGGACCCGCTATTCCTACTACCTCTTCTTCTTCTCTCCCGAAGGTAGTGGAAAGTGAACACGAGGCGACAAAGGATCAAGTGCAACCTACTAGCTCACAAAGTACAAAGACATGTCCATCCTCGGGTTGTCGCGAAACCCAAAACCAAACACAGGTTGTTTTTGAACCTCCGTTGACAACCCCAAATCCAAAACTTCTATTCCTTACCCATCACGTTTAAAGGAGCAAAACTCCGAAAAAGCCGATCATCAAATGGAAAAAATTTCAAATTTTCCAAGAACTACATTTGACATAAGCTGCGGATGCTATCATCTTGATGACCAAGTTTGCATCAACTCTCAAACACATGTTAAGCAACAAGGAAAAAGCTGTTTGAAATGGCTAAAACTCCTTTGAGCGAGCGCTTTCGGCCGATTACATTAAAAAGCTTCAGAAGCTTGGAGATCTGGAAAATTTCTTCTTCCTTGTGTTTTCGGGAATGATTGAATGCTTTGCCTCGCCGATCTTGGTGCAAGCATCAATCGATGCCTTATTCGATATGGAAGAAACTTTCTCTTCCGAACTTGTTCCCACCGCATGACTCTTGAGCTTGCGGATCTTTCTATATCGAGTCCTCTTGGCATCGCCGAGGATGTATTCGTGAAAGTAGGAAAGTTCCATTTTCCGGTGACTTTGTGGTTGTTGACTTGATGCGATCATCGGGTTCCCTCATTGTTGGGCGAGGATTCCTTAGAACGGGCCGTGCTCTCATTGATGTATTTAAGCAAGAAATCACGTTACGTGTGGGTAATGAAGTCACCCTTTAACCTTGATCAAACTTCGAGGTACTCCTCAAACTATGATGCTAAATCGGTTAATTGAATCGATTTAATTGATATTGCTTCGAGGAGTACTCTCAAGAATTTCTTGGTTATTTTCATAATTGCGCGAGTGGGGATTCCACCACATCTTCTCAACCAATTATTGCCGACTCTTCCCCTCTCTCACTCCGTTTGAGGAGGTGACTTCTTCTTGAAGAGATCGATGAGTTTCTTGCGAATGATGAATCGATTCACGGAATTGATGGTGTTTATGATTCGGAGGAGATATCCTTTATCTTGAGCAATTGTTAAATGAAGATCCATTACCTTCACTCCTCCGAAAGAGATCACGATTGAGGAAATCAAATCGGACAAACATCTACTAAAGAATTTCTCGAGGTTGAACTTAAGAACCTACCTCCTCATCTCGAGTAGGCATTCTTGGAGGGTGATGATAAATTACCCGTCAAAATTGCTAAAGACTTAACCGAGGAGGAGAAAGCTCTCATAAAGGTCTTGAAGTCACACAAGCAAGCAATTGCTTGGAAACTCTCCGACATTAAGGGTATCAACCACAGGTTTTGTACTCACAAAATCTTGATTGAGGATGACTTCAAACGACAATCCAACATCGAGAGAAGGGTGATAACGCTACACGCGTCGTTCGGGTCAAGAAAACTTCCTTTTCTTGAGCAAGTTTTATAACACCCTAGGCAGTGAACCTAATCGTTGTAGTGTAGTAATTAGGGTAAGCCACGGGTATTGATATCGTTCTCTAGGGGAATAGGAATGCTAGTAGGGAGTTACTACGCCAAGGTTAAGGTTGAGGAAGATTATTTTTTTATCTTTTTATATTTTATGAATTGGAAAGGTACGAATCTCGGGTATTGGATTTGGGGGGTTGGTATTTCTACCGATTACTCTACTATTATCTAATTAACTAAGCTAAGGTGAGGATAGTCTATGTCTATTGTTGTGTGCTCGTATGATAGTTAAAGATGTGTTTACCTAGATGCTACTACTCCCTAGTTATCTCCTATTGATGGTTGAATTGTCACGTCCTTATTCTTAACGCGTTGTGTTTTCTAAGGTCGTAAGGTGTGCATTCCCTAACTCTTTGAAGTCACCTTTAAGTGTAGTAAACAAAATCCACTAAGTCATTCATAAACTAACTTTGAGGTTATCTTTGGGTTTAGTAAACGAAATCCACTAAGTCATTCATAAACAATCAAAGATTTATCAAGTATTAGACACAACGATAGCCTAGTCGCACTCCTAAGCCAATTACAATTAAGATAAGAGACAACCTAACAATAATTAACAACTAGGTTTCATATATCTAAGCAAACACACAAGTAATTTAGCGGGACATGGTAAACATGCAAGCATACACACAATCAATCAAAGACATAATTAAATTAATGAAGTAAATACTTATCTTGATGTATAATAGGGTTTAGAACCCTAAAATATCGCACAAGAAAGCCTTGGTTCGGTTTTAGGTTTTACTCCAAAAGACTACACACAAAAAAAATTCGGATTCTATATATAAGATTACATCTGCGGACGTCACCTTATGTTTAGTGGCGCGTGTGTCGCCGTCATTAGGGTTTCGTCTTGGCCACGTAAACCTTGCGGCGGCGTCACCTTATGACTGTGGCCGTCCCTTGACTCGGCGCCGTCTTGGCATGCATCTAGGCCGTCGAGTAGCGACGGCCTATTCCTTTAGAACACAGCGTCGTCCGCGAAAACATGCAATTTCGCCTCGAGCCGTCGCAAAATGCCTTACCGACGGCGTCGCGGATATCTTGATGGCCGTCGCCTTATGTGTCGGCGACTTTGAGTGTCTCGATTCGACTTTGGCCATTTTCTTCGTATATTCGCCTTTTCGTCCAAATAAGCATCATTCCAGCATTTTGCCTTCAAGAGACCTAAAAAGTGAAAAGGAACGATATTAAGCAATAACGGATACAAAGTGATCGAATAAGGGCTTAAATGACCCTCAAAAGGTACCTTTAAAACCTTATCAAATATCCCTACACTTGGTATTTGCTTGTCCTCGAGCAAATGTGCTTAGCCAATTAATTTATAAGTTAGGGGTCATGAAGCATCCATTCAAAGCGGTCCACAACACATATAAGCCCATAAAGTCATAACAAGCACGGAATTACATACTAGCACCTCACATGGGGTGTTTGGATACTCACATCTCTCTCGGGTGTATATATGAAATATAACAAATCGGAAATGGAAGATAAACACTCATTAACCGGTCCTAGTACATAGATTACCATAGGCTTGAGAATAGATCAAACCTCCGTCGCTTTGGCGTAGCACCTAGGAAAGACTATCAAAGAGGTCTTTTAAAGGGTTGTAACGTTAGGCTTACGGTAGGGAAATGAAGGGTTTGGTGGGATAGGCTATTTAGTGGTGGATAGTCAAAATCTCTATGTTGCAAGTATCTGAAGAATGGCGTTGCTAAGCCAAGACTCGACACTCTAAAACTCTAGGCAACGAAAATAAACAAACATAATTTAAAAGATAGATGTAGGATGGTAGCCCGTATGGTTTTTTTTTTTTTTTTTTTTTTTTTTTTTTTTTTTTTTTTTTTTTTTTTTTTTTTTTTTTTTTTTTTTTTTTTTTTTTTTTTTTTTTTTTTTTTCATACACTTTACTCTACCATCCTCTACGGTACATCAAAATGATAGGGATTTATAGACACATCCCTACACTTGAGTTTTTATTACTCTAACACTAATTTGACCCGAATTGAAAAGATCAAAACACTTGGAGTACATTATTATGCAAACAAAGGGAATTTGAGTTTAACGTTCTCTTCCCTATATTTCATAAACTTTAACTTTTCCCATGAATCCCAATCATCCCAAAGCGTATACAAAGGATATGACTCGACTTAGCAACTCATGCAAGCAACGGATAATTGAACTAAGGGTTTTAGGTGATAACATAAATTTGCACTAAAGTGAGTGCAATAAAGGGTAGGCTAAGGCGATTTGGGTGTATATTTGGGGGTGGGGTGTAAACAATGCTCTTCATTGATATTCGGAAAACCGAACCATCACGAGAACCGCGAAAGGATAGGCTCGAGGGGTTAACTAGGGTATCGTGTACTAAAGATGAGTACAACGCAAAGGGTGTGGGGAATTACTCAACCGAGGTGGAAGAAGTAATTATATTACGGTATTAAACAAGGGTTATCCTAATGCCTCTTATCATTTAGTTATTCCTAACTACACAAGTGTAGTCTCACTAGCGATCTCGGAATGCAACACAAAACAAGTTCTAGAATCTAATATACTACGGTTCACACTCTAAGCATTAAAGATGAATGCTTTAATTCCTACTAATCTAAGGGCGATCCTCACATTTTGGGTGGAATTTAGGTGGTAAAGGGTTTTTTGTGCTAGTCATGCAACTTCCTATCCATGAGGCGCTTTTGTTAAGACTAATGGCCCACTCCTATACGTCATGAAAAATTTTAAATTTGGCTAAAATTACCCTAACCTACATTTTCTCATGGTTTATTACACAAATACACTTGGACAAAGCAAGCAGTCAAGGATAAGCATAGTTTCAAAGTTCCGTTTATTTTCCCTCCCTACACTTAAACCGAACATTGTCCCCAATGTTCCCGAAAGTATCAAAGTTATGATAATAGAAGGTAATTAAAAGCGAAAGAAACTAATACTCCCGATTAGCTCGGTAGGATCCGTGAAAAGTGGTGGTTAAATCTTTTCAAGAAGAGTTTTTTTTTTTTGCGTGAAAGGCTCCTTCCAAACTTGTGTAACTTCTTCTTGACAAACTAAACACTGCACACTAGAAGAAAACAAAGCGAAACCTTCGCGTAAAATCGGTAATAATATACATAAGACTCGATTTAAACTAGGATATAATGCTTGTGGAATGGATGTTTACGAATTTGTTTTGAAAGTTAAGATCCGGAAAATTCCAAAATTTTACAAGTAGCTCGAAAACGAGAAAAAGTAAGTGATGTTTTATTCCTTCCCGGCGCGTCAGTTGCAATCTGACGCCGTCGGTTATCCTGACAAAAAGCGGTGCGATTTTGGAAAAAATTCGGAAAATTTACATCTTTAGAATCTGGAAAAATTTACGCAAAAACATCCATTATGACTCGATACAAGCATTTGACTTGAACAAACAAACATATATATCTTTCAATTAATTGTTATTCTCATGTTTACGTTTCTTTTGAAACGTGTGTAATCCTCCCTACACTTATCCCTTATGTAAAATACCTTTATATGCAATTAAGGCGAGGTTAAGAACAAAATAAAGCATTTTTACAAATTTAAACATGAGAATAAACAATCAATAAAAGATATCGACACAAATAAAAATAAAAACAAATACACATGGGTTGCCTCCCGAAGCGCTTGTTTTTGTTCGAGTCACGAGCGACTCTTCCTTATTTAACGAGATAAAGGGAAGTTTTCCCTACACTTAAGTTCAAATCTGGTGATAGTAGCAATACACACCCTTAGGGTGGAAATTTGCTACGTGAGGAAGAGTGATGGGTGATTTATATGCTCAAAGGAGTGTGCTCTATTCATTATAACCTTACCTAAGTCTATTGGTGTAGCGAGAGAATCAAATCTCTCTCTAAGAATGGATCATTTTCTACCAACTTCAAAAGATTCACGGTTAAGGATCCATCTTGACCTAATAAACCCGGTTTAAACCCATAGTGTTTCTTGTTATCAACCATGAATGGGTGATATAAGTGTGTAGGTCATGGGTTACTCTATATCGGCTTCTACTCTACATGGCCTAGAATCTACCACCTTTATCAAGCAACTACCCGGACTATCTATTTTGATGGGTGGATTGGGGCCTAATTCAATTCAAGATTCACATCTAAAGGCGGAAAATTGGGTAAGGTTTTTAAGTGAGGCTCCGGTTCATCAAAATATGGAACTTCCCTAGGACTAAGAGAGAGGTCATGACAACAAGCATCTAAACCTACATTCTCTAATGGTGTTTGGTCCAAGGTTCTCTAATTGGGGTTCCTATAGTCCCTTCTACTTCTTCCGGTAAGTTATAGGCGATGGGTGTTCCTCAGTGATGGTAAGACTTGTGGGTTATCCGATGGGGTTGGATTTTCTACTCATCCTCCATCTTATCAAGATCACCTATGTATTCATTTTGTATTGTGGTAGCGCCTAACCATGACATGCACCTTGGTACCTCAACTCTAATCATCTCCTTCCTAAACAACCTTTCCGACCGAGTTTCCAAATTGAAAATAGGTCTAAAAATTCGTTTTGGGTCCCATGTTCCACTTCTAAATTGGGCGTGAATCTCAAAGGTTTCCCATGCAAATCGAGCACCACGTCCCCAAATATCCCCATCCGTTACATAGTCAAGTCTCCTTTGGGTTTAGTGGGCGTCTGAGTGTAAAAGAATTGTAGTGGAAGCAGTAAGTCAATACCATGATAAAGGACTTTTGCAATAAATATTTAATGCGAGTCCAAGCCTCGGGAAAGGATTCATCATGATGTTCTTTGGAACCTCGGGATCTCATTTTGGAGGAAAAAGGTAGATTATGTAGTGGATTTTGTTGATTGGGTGAAAGTTTTGGTGGATTCGCGTTCTCCATGATGGTGAGCGGAAGAGTCAATGGAAAAGTTTTACGAACAAAGGCACAAAGAAGGGGATAGACTATGAGGAAGTTAAAATGAGAAAAAAGTTACTTGATAGGAATCAAGTAAGGAAACCTAAGCAGGTGGACTACTAACTAGCTATTCTATTCCCCGTGGCGCCAAAAACTTGATAACGCTACACGCGTCGTTCGGGTCAAGGAAAACTTCCTTTCTTGAGCAAGTTTTATAACACCTAGGCGATGAACCTAATCGTTGTAGTGTAGTAATTAGGGTAAGCCACGGGTATTGATATCGTTCTCTAGGGGAATAGGAATGCTAGTAGGGAGTTACTACGCTAAGGTTAAGGTTGAGGAAGATTATTTTTTTTATCTTTTTATATTTTATGAATTGGAAAGGTACGAATCTCGGGTATTGGATTTGGTGGGTTGTTATTTCTACCGATTACTCTACTATTATCTAATTAACTAAGCTAAGGTGAGGATAGTCTATGTCTATTGTTGTGTGCTCGTATGATAGTTAAAGATGTGTTTACCTAGATGCTACTACTCCCTAGTTATCTCCTATTGATGGTTGAATTGTCACGTCCTTATTCTTAACGCGTTGTGTTTTCTAAGGTCGTAAGGTGTGCATTCCTAACTCTTTGAAGTCACCTTTAAGTGTAGTAAACAAAATCCACTAAGTCATTCATAAACTAACTTTGAGGTTATCTTTGGGTTTAGTAAGCGAAATCCACTAAGTCATTCATAAACAATCAAAGATTTATCAAGTATTAGACACAACGATAGCCTAGTCGCACTCCTAAGCCAATTACAATTAAGATAAGAGACAACCTAACAATAATTAACAACTAGGTTTCATATATCTAAGCAAACACACAAGTAATTTAGTGGGACATGGTAAACATGCAAGCATACACACAATCAATCAAAGACATAATTAAATTAATGAAGTAAATACTTATCTTGATGTATAATAGGGTTTAGAACCTAAAATCTTGCACAAGAAAGCCTTGGTTCGGTTTAGGTTTTACTCCAAAAGACTACACACAAAACCGAAAATTCGGATTCTATATATAAGATTACATCTGCGACGTCGCCACCTTATGTTTCGTGGCGCCGTCGTGTCGCCGTCATTAGGGTTTCGTCTTGGCCACGTAAACCTTGCGACGGCGTCACTCTATATTATGGCCGTCGTCCCTTGACTCTGACGCCGTCTTGGCCGCATCTAGGCCGTCACGAGTAGCGGCGGCCTATTCCTTTAGAACTGGCGTCGTCCCTTGAAAACATGCAATTTCGCCTCGAGCCGTCGCAAAAATGCCTTACCGACGGCGTCGCGGATATCTTGATGGCCCGTCGCCTTATGTCGTGACTTTGAGTGTCTCGATTCGACTTTGGCCATTTTCTTCAGATATTCGCGCTTTTCGTCCAAATAAGCATCATTCCGACATTTTGCCTTCAAGAGACCTAAAAGTGAAAAGGAGCGATATTAAGCAATAACGGATACAAAAGTGATCGAATAAGGGCTTAAATGACCCTCAAAAGGTACCTTTTAAAACCTTATCAAAGGGTGAATCCTAAGATTCACGAGGTTATCAAACAAGAGGTTCTCAAACTTCTTGGGTTCTCCTCCTACAAGAATTTGATATCATTATCGTGATAAAAAGGAGGCGAGAACACAGCTGCCGATCATCTGTCCGTCTAGAAACCCTCACGAGAATGTGTTCGAGAAAAGGAAATAAACAAAACATTTCCTCTCGAAACACTCAATGTGGTTTCTTTTCATGGAGACTCTTCTACCCCATGGTTTCTTGACTTTGCAAATTACCATGCGGGTAACTTTGTGGTGAAAGGATGTCGTCCCAACAGAAAAACAAATTCTTTAAAGATGTAAAACATTACTTCGGGACGACCTCTACTTATTCAAAATTTGCGCGGATCAAGTCATCGAGCGATGTGTGTATGGTCGAAAGCCAATGACATTCTCAAGGCTTGCCATTCGGACCTTCGGGGACATCATAGCCCCAACTACACCGCCAAGAAGGTGTTTGATTCCGTTTTATTGGCCCACGATTTACAAGGATGCCCATGAATTTGTCAAAACACGTGGCGCTTGTCAGCGTCACGGAATATCTCAAAAGAAATAAAATGCCGCAAAACGTCATTCAAGTGTGTGAGATTTTGACATCCGGGGCATTGACTTTATGGGGCCATTTCCTTCATCTCGAGAAATAAATACATACTCGTGGCCGTCGACTATTTGTCAAAATGGGTTGAAGCGAAATCTTTGCCTACCAACGATGCCCGAGTTGTTGTGAAATTCTTAAAATCTCTTTTGATAGTTTGGAACTCCACGAGCTATAATCGATGATCGTGGTGCGCATTTCTGCAATGACCGGTTTGATAGAGTCATGCAAAAGTATGGTGTAACTCACCGTCTCTCTGCGTACCACCCCGAACAAGTGGGCAAGTGGAAGTTTCAACCGAGGATTAAAAGAATTCGGAAAGGACGATGGCGAAAACCGTGCCTCTTGGTCGGATAAGCTAGATGACGCTCTGGGCCTTCCGTGCGACATAAAACACCCATCGGTGTACTCCATACAAGCTTGTATACGGGAAGGCGTGTCATCTACCGATTGAGCTTGAGCACAAAGCATCTTGGGCCTTGAAACATGCCAACCGATATTCGAGACGGTGGTGATCACGAGAAAGTTCAAATGAATGAATTAAATGAACTCCGTGATCAAGCATACGAGAACTCTTTGATCTACAAAGAAAAGACAAAGAAGATTCATGACTCCAAAATCAAGAACCGCATTTTCAACGTCGGTGATTGAGTCCTTCTTTTAATTCAAGATTGAATATTTTCTCGGGAAACTAAAATCCAATTGTGCGGACCATTCACCATCACTAAAGTATTTCCTTATGGAACCATTGAGTTATCTCAACCCGATGGTCCCAATTTTAAAGTGAATGGTCATCGATTGAAGCACTATTTTGGAGAGGACATTCCTCCCGTGGTTGTCCCGGATCTACAAACTTTCCCCATGAACCAATGAATGCGGGGATCGAGTCAAGCTAGCGACTCGGGAATCAAAAATAATAGCACACCATATGGGTTTTCACCCATATTTTTGACTTCTTTCTACTTTCTACCACCTAGTGTGGGGGAGTTGCCCATTGTTGTATATAAAGTTTCAAAAAGAAAAAAAATATATATATATATATATCTTTCAAATAATGGCCGTAGTATTTCCCTTTTCGTTCTATGTTTCGGCATAACCACGGTACTTTGAATATTGAGGGCAATATTCATTTCTAGTGTGGGGGAATTCTCACTAATTTTATCATGTAATTATACCACCCATTCCCCGTTTTGGCCAAAATTGTTTTTTGGAGTAAGTGTTTTGCACTTACTCACTTATAGTTATCGATCCGCCATGTCTAATAAGCGAAAGGATTGGATAATCCGAGAGCAAAGCGGCTCTTGGTAAAGATATCTCAAATCCGTTGACGGCTTGCAATTTGCCCAAAATTGTATGGTGTTCATTCACCATATCTTTAATTAGTGAAGAGTTGGCTAGCCCATAAGTTTATGGCTTGTGGTAAAGCGGTTGGAAAACCATAATTGGTAATCGACTCACCAAAGATATTTTATCTAAGAGTTGGCTAGTCCGAAGCAAACGGCTTCGTAAAGACAAATCAAATCCGTTGAAAGTGGTGATTTGCTCAAAATCATTTGGTTATCGATGTACCAAGATTCTTACTTGAATCGAAACATTTGGCTACTCCGAGTAATGGCTTTTGGTAAAGAGATTCAAATCCATTAAGTTTTCTCAAAAGATTGCTAGGGACTAGCAATAGTTTAGTGTGGAGGATTGATGAGTGTGTAAATACTCATCATTTTTGTCAATCGAATCGCAAAACATTTAAAAGCAGCTCGAAATGCATCTAAATCTTGAAAATATCTCAAAATTGCATTTTATATGTTTCAAGATGCAAAATGTTTAAAATCGGATGAAAAGCGAACAAAGTTTGCATAATTGGCGATTTAGTCCCTCGACTTTCAAAACTTGTCAAATTTGGTCCCTAGGCATTTGTTTTGTAAGAAAAGTCACCAAAGGTCCTTTTGAAATCATATGTTGTCATAATTAGTCCTTTGGTGAAAAATTTCAAAAGTTTTGAGAAATGACAACTTTAGTCCTTAAACTTTGAAAAATGTCAAAAATAGTCCTTGGGTTATTTAAAAATGGAAATTTATCAAATATTACCCTTGCACTATTCATAATTGGCAAGTTTTGTCCTTTTGATAAGTTTGGAAGAGTTGCAGTTTTGATCCCTCAAGTTTGATTGTATTGCAAAAGTGGTCCTTGTTTACTTATATCCCAATCCAAACCGGACCTTTTAATATCCCAAGCCCAATACCCTTGACCCAATCCAACCCACGGTTTAAAAACCAAACCCGCCCACATTTAAAATAATAAAAACAGCTCACGGTTCCTCTTCCTCATCATCACCTACACCGCAACTCCTCCCTACTCCATCATCATCACACCCACTTATTCCTACCCTCCAAACACCCCAAGCCAAATGCATTAAATGCTCCTTTCCTGTCAAGCTATCGTAACCATCGCAAAAATCATTTTGCGCCAAAATCCTCATCAACGGCTAAAAGGTTTCCAAGCATCCAAGGGCCAAGATTAGAGGTGGGAAAAGCTCGGAGGAGAGAGGAAAGACTTTGCTATAAAAAGGAGGAAGAAGAGAGTGGAGTTAGTAGTTTTAGTTCACATTTTTCATATATGTCGTTTTTATTATTAATGTTTTAGTTTAAGTCTCAAACTGTAATCTTACTGTTTCTATGTATTAAACTTAAGTTGTTTTATCATTGTAATCTATTTTCAAGTATCAATTCAAGGTTATATCAACATTTCATGTTTTATGTCCTTTGTTGTAAAATCGGTTTTAATGCTCTTATACTCAAGCTTCAATTAGCTTAATTCTAGTTCTAATAAGCTTATTTAAGCTCTTGATAGCTTTAGTAAGCTTATTGCTAAGGTTCAAACAAACTTGGTACTTGGTCAACAAAAGTCAACTTACGGTCTCATTTGTGACTTGCTTACAATTCTTGATATGGAATGGATATGGGTTGATTACGAGTTGAAAATGGGGTGAGATCGGTTTCATTTGGGGTTGATATCAATTTAGGATAGTGATATTTTGATATTGGTAGCATGCTACGTGGCGGGACATCTTGTAAGTCAAATTCTGCTTAGATTTCTTAATCGGTAACATATTATTAGTAACTTTTACTTGTTTATGCTTAATATAGTGTAGTAGTTTGTTACTTGAGCTTGTTAGGATCGATGGTTATTTTTGTTTCATCACATAATAGTTTAAACTTCAATCTGTTTGGTTTTGCATTATTGTACGGATCGATTTCGATGTTGGAAGTCTTGTAACTTGTTCCTTTTAGTTGTACTTAAGTCATTGGTATCTAAATTGATGATAGTGTAAGCTTGGTTTGTGTTTAACAGTTTAGCATCAAAGCAGTTTACATCGAGAGTGTTTGGCATTAAGATCGATCGTGCTAGAAGTTGAATTAGTGGAAAGCTATTCTTGAATTAGTCTCAAATAGGTTCATAAGAGTCATTTCGATCACATAATCGCACCTTAGAATTGTGAAAGTCAAAATCATATTGAATCGTGTTCTAGTTCATTTACGCTTGAATCGGTTGGTCAAATTGGTATTTAGGTTTATAATACATAGAAATAGCTTGAAATAGGTTAATTTTATCATCAATCATCGAGTTTAAGTCATTTAATCTAGCTCGAAGTTCATTAAAGTCAAAATTGCAAATTTGTCTAAAAGTCAAAAGTTGTAAAAACCGGTTTTCCAAATCTTTGTTGAGGTCTCATTTGTTAATCCTGGGTCACAAGCCTTTGATATTGTGGATTTAACAAGTTGAGTGGTCTAGTTTCCATAACGATTTTGCAAAATTTTACAAAGCTTCTTAAGCTTCAAATCGACTTGTCAATTAGGTCTTAAGTGCCTGTGCCTGACTCGATGTATCTTGAGTTTGCATGAGTTGTCTGAGAGTTCTCCACAAGCTCATTGGAGCTTGCCTTGGTCTAATTTTGGTTTTAAGTAGCTAGCCAGGTCTACTTTAGGTTCCAACTGGTTTTGATTCACTTATTAATAAGCAGTTGCATAAGCTGAAAGTTAGCACCTCAGGGCTGATTTCACTTATTTGATTTTGAACTCATAAGCTAGTAGCTGGTTGTTTAGAGGTTTAGAGTAACTGGAATTAGTTGCTTTTAGATTAATTTAGCATACTTTAGCTTCTGCTATCATTTGGTGGTCTTTGGTGTTCATTTGCTTAATTCAGTCTTTATTTATAAGCACTTTTCTCTGACTTCATAATCCTTCACATAATCTACTGTTTTATATTTTTCTTAGATTTAGAATATTAATTTATACTTTTCCTGAATTTTCATAATTTTCCATTCTTGTTTGCTATTTTTCTTTATTTTAATCGGTTTTTAGGCATTTTTAATTAGCTTTTAAATACAATTAATTCGAAAAGCTTCAAAAAATAAGTTTTCAATTTTCATAGATTAAGATAAATATAAAAGCAAAAATAATTTTCAGATTTTCCTTAGTTAAATTTGTAATTTTAGCCATTTAATTAGTTTTAAATAGTTTTTAAATCATAGAAATTAGAATATAAATCATAAAAATACAAAATTAGTTTTGAAAATTCTCTTTAGTTATTTTAGATTTTCTAAGTCATAATTTCACTTTTCTAGCTTTATTTCATATTTTCTTATATTTTAGGGTATTATTAAATAGGTAAAAATAGTTTTAATTAATAATAATTAAATAAATAGTCATAAAATAATTTTCTTTTCTAAAAATTTTCTCTTATCATTAGGTTTGTAAAAGTTCATTTTATATTTTTAGGATTAATTACATTTCAATTTCACATTTTCTTTTATGCGTTCGTAGTTTTAATTTAAATTTATAAAAGAAAAATCAAAAACATCATTTAAAAAATAGTGATAGCGTTTATTTAATATAATTTAGCTTTTAATTTTCTTTCATTTTCCTCTGTCATCTAGTATCAATCACAAACCTTTTCCGTTCATTATCACCCGATCACTACTGGTTTGATTATTGATCCTTGCATTTCGTTGGGACTTAACGACCTAGGAAACACTAAACTCCTCTTGATCTTCAATTCTCCATTGCATTGGTTTCGAAATTGTTTGAAGTTTATTATGGTTGACCATTCACAGTGGTTAGCTTGTGTGATAAAACTTGACGGTTTGGAAGCAATCGATTATAGATATTTCTTGACCATTATGGATGACTCTACCGAGTTGTGTGGGTTTATTTGATCAAGAGCGAGATGAGGTATTTGATTTTGTTAATACATTTTTTAATCTAATAGAAATCAATTTAAAAGAGACGATAAGACTTTTAGAAGTGATAATGGTCTTGATTTTATTAATAAAAATTTTCAAAGTTTTTCTGCAAATAATGGCATTATACATCAAACATCTTGTGTCCATATCCTACTCCAGAATGGGATTGTGGAGAGGAAACATAGGCATCTGCTTAATGTTGCGGATCCTTCATTTTAAGGGAAATTTCGTTGTAATTATGGTATGAATGTATCCTTATTGTTTATTATTTGATTAATAGGTTGCCTTCCTCAATGCTGAATGGAAAATCTCCTTATAATATGGTTTTTAACAAAAAATGTTCTTTAAATCATCTATTGACTTTTGGGTGTCTTTGCTTTGCTACTGTTCTTAATAATTCCGATAGCTTCTTTCAAAAAGGGGTATAAACTATATAGTCTTGAAAGGAAACAGTTTTTATATTTCGGAGATGTTAACTTTTTTGAGAAAGTGTTTCCTTTTCAAATTAAAAATGTTTATGTGGAAAAAAACTAATAGTCATGATCGGATCATACAAATTTCTTTAATGAAGTTGTGTATGAGGATCATGGCATACCTATGATGATATTAATGAAAATGCGGTACCTCGAGTTGATGGCGACTCTCCTCTTCTTGGTAGTCCCACTATTGACCAAAATAAAAGTGATTTGAGGCACTTTCATGGTTCCAATGGTTACGCTAGAGAGGATGATATGGCTGCAACACATGAGGAAGAATCTGAATTGGCTGCTAAACATTAAAATGAAACTACAAATTCTGAGGATATTAATTCTAGATAAAATACAGAAACTGAACATGTTTTTCAAAATGTTTAAAATCAAACTTTAGAAGATCTAAAAGATCTTACGTATTTCAAGAAAATATAATATTGTTAGTTATGCAAATTCTAAACCGAGAATTTATGTTTCATACACGAGTTAAATAAAAATTTGAACCTAAAACTTATTGGGAGGCTTGTAAGGAGCAACACTGGTGGAGGCAATGAACAATGAGATAGAGGCATTATCTGAAATGATACTTTTGAAATTGTTAATTTTACTAAAGATAGAAAACCTATTCGATCTAAATGGGTTTTAAGATCAAATATAAGTCTAAGTATAGCGGTGAGGTTGATAGATACAAAGCTAGGCTTTTCGCTAAAGGGTTCGATCAAAAAGAGGGTGTTGACTTTGATGAAACTTTTTCACCTGTGGTTAAGATTGTAACTGTCAGATGTCTAATTAATTTGGCAGTTCCAAATACTTGGCTTGTTTTTCAACTTGACATAAACAATGCTTTTTCTATATGGAAATCTTGATAAAACTGTTTATATGTCTTTACCAGATGGTTTTTTTGATGTTAATGATAAGAGATCTTGTAGAATTAAAAAGTCATTGTATGGGTTGAAACAAGCACCTAGACAGTAGAATGCTAAGTTAACTAGTGCATTACTTGAGAATGGTTTCAAACAGAGTAAGAGTGACTACTCATTATTTTAAACCTTTTCTTAAATCTAAGTTTCAGATTCAGGATCTAGGTAAACTTAAATATTTTTTTGGAATTGAAGTGATTGAAACAGATAAAGGTCTCGTTTGTCACAAAGAAAGTATTGTTTAGATCGCTATCGACTTTGGTTTACTAGCTTGTAAGACATTTGTTTTTCCTTTAGAACAAAATCTTAGTCTTTCTAATGAACCATCTCTAGTCGATCTGTTTTAGATAATATTAATGAGTATCAAAAACTTATTGGAATGTTGATTTATCTAACTCACACTAGGCATGATATTTCTTATGTTATACATTATGCGAGTCAATTTATGCATAAACCTCTTAAGTCTCATCTTAAAATTGCACTTACGGTTTGATATACCTTAAAGGTTCTCCTGCAGTTTCTCTTGAAACTTATGTAGATCTTGATTGAGAAAAGTGTGTGGTTACTACAAAGTCATTCACGAGATTTTGCTTATTTTTAAATGGTTCTTTAGTTTCCTGGAAAAGCAAAAAAGAAAATACCCTTTTCTAAGTCTAGTGCAGAAGCTGAATACAGAGCAATGGCTTATGCCACTTCAGAAATTGTTTGGGTTCTTAAAGGTCTAAAAGACCTAAAATGGAAAAATAGTTTATCATCAAACTTTTTGTGATAGTCAAACATCAATTAAGATTGTTGCTAACCACATGTCTTATAAAAGAACTAATGATAACATCAAATAGTCACGAATATTAAGTGTCAATTTTCTCCGATAATGCTCGTATTTTATATCATTTATATGGATTTACGCTTGTTTTCCTTTATATTTCATTTCGGGTAAATTACGAGCATTGGAGCTAAAGAGGCGCGGATTTGGAGATTTATTGAAGATATATCATAGTATGCTCATTTTGAAGCGATTCTGGCGTAACTCCTCTCACATTACTGCCGTAACTAAGGCGTGGCTCGAAAAACCAAATCAACGAGAAGATTACGACGTAACTCTCCCAAAGATTACAGCGTAACCAACTAGGTCAAATGAGGTTCCGGCGCACTGCAAGCTACGCCATAACTCTTGCATCAATTACAGGCGTAACCAAGATTTATTGAAGATACGGCATAACCCCTTTCATAGTTACGGGCGTAACCGGCATTATTAGTGCAAATTACGAAGAATTGTGTGTTACGACGTAACTCTTATAATTAATTCTGCCAGTAACGGATCCGGCCTAAAAATACCCTATGATTTCCCGCATTTCAAAGCATCCCATTTCACACACAACATTCGAGAGAACGTGAGAAGAAGTCGGCGGATCTAGAGGAGCATACGGAGCTATCTCAGGAGAAATCACTCCCTACGATAAGCATTAGCTTTTTATCTTTTCTTTACTTTCAATTCATGTATTTAGTAACATTAAACATTGAATCGATTGTTATAGTTAATATGACTAAGCACCTCTAGGTCTTGGCCTAGTTATGATTCCTTAATTGTTTTGTTTGCGTTTACATTGCTTTCGTATAATTATTTCTAAGTGTATGCATGTATAGTTTGTTGGTAGCTACCCTTGTTTCTGTAGTTTTGAATGGCGGTAGAGGCTAGTTACTTAGGAGATATGACCAACTGACCCTAAGTGAGTTGACTGAGACGGGAAGGGTAAGATATGACCAACTGACAACCATTTCTACTTGTGCGATTTGACCAACTGATCACCTACCGTTTGGATGAACTTAAGAAGTAAGGGGTGAGTGTTTAAGATGCTGGCACTCACTATTATAAATCTAGCATGTAGCGGTACTTAATGACTTAGCTTAGGGGACCGGGAACAACTGGACTTATGACGGGCACTGATTTCTCGATGGGATCGCTGGCGATAGGTTAGGACGAATCCCGACCAAATGCTATCCTAGCGACTTTGACCCCTTTGAAGTAATTGGAAGTAATTAGACGTAAACACTACTAATTAGGATGATTAACTAGGTTAGCACCCTCTCTCTATTCCGCAAGTGTCGCGGAACTTAAAGGTGAAGACCGAGTCAAGAAGAGATGGTGGATTCAATGAGTGATGACAATAACTCATCAATCCTAAACTCCTCACCAACTACTTACATCAAGATAAACTGAAGTAGAAGGCGAAGGCAATGAAGGCGAAGAATGAGCGGGATAAGGCGGGATAAGTTTGAATCATATAAGGCGAAGTCCTTATCAACCAAAGTCAACTTTCCATGAATAGCAAGCGATCGGGCTCGGTTTCATCATCGACTTATGGAAAGCGACCTTGTCTCTTACTTAATATAGTCTTTGTAATGAGACAAAATACATCGATATTTTGTCTTTTGTAAATGTCGGTTTGTCACTTAGGATAAAGTTAAAACTCATACTTGTATAAATAGCATAAGAGATGGAGTGAAAGATTTAAGCATGTGAATTGTAAAACACACACACACAATCCATCTTTCACTCCTCCAAATACAACTCGGTCCACGAGATAGCTTAGTGGTTCCATAGTAGTTGTGCTCGGACTTAGCTTTGAGCTTCGTGAGAGTTACAACCCTTTGTCATTTCAATCCCAAGTACTATTCATGAGTACTTGGGTAATGTATTCTTTTTTATTGATTTCTAATAAAGAATATTAAGTTGAAAATTTATCAGTGTGTTTTTACTTATGTCATTTCAGTCATTGATTCACTATTAGTTCATTTTAAGTACTTAATTGTTTTTATACGATAGTGAATAGGGAACAACAACTTCACCACAACTGCTTCATGGTGTACAACGAGGTTCACAAGTTCTGCGATCACACGTTGAATTTGGTTCGTGATGGGTTAGCGTATCGGTTGAAAGACATATAGCAAGGAATTGGGTCAAAAAAGCGGTGGAATTCTAAGGAAATGAGGGATGCTAAGAAGATAATCGCGAGGCTAGATGAAAGATTGTTTCATCGGGATCAGATTCGGAGGCTAGAGAGCTTTGTGGGTGGAAGAGAGAGTTTCTCGCTTACGGGATATCAACGTCAAGATAGAACTCCTGGTCTTATTGAATGATTGTCTGGTACTCTTTAAACTATCTTGATTGACATTTGGTTTATATGATCGGTATATTGTTGATGGCTTGTGCACACATAACAGTGTACAACCCGTACTTGTAATGAAAGGACCCTGTGGTACGCATCAGTGTCACAATCCTTATAAAATGAGCGAAAGCTTCTTACTTTTGAGTAAAACTAATCAAAACTTTAATCATTTTTAAAGTTTTGCTTAAAAGAACAAGTATTTCCCCTTATGTTTTCAAAACCCTCAAAAGTTATTATTACTTGTTGAGGGGGAGTATTTGATAAAAATCTTTGTTCACAAAAAGTTCTTCGTGGAAATCTTCCCACAAAACTCAAAATGGTCATATTCGATATCAAAATTTTCATCAAAAATAACACTTATATGCCATTTTGGAGGGGGAGAAAAATTGTGTGATACAAATATGTTGTAAATATGAATGAATCATCGTGTGCTAAGACTTAACCCATGAATTGACGAGATCTGAACTGTTTACATCAAAAATATTTGTCTTCCAAGACTTATCCGAGTAGATTGTACCTCTTTGAGAAACTCTTAATAGACATGAACTTTGACGGGTTTGACAAACTTTTCAAGGTTTGTCCACACCTTCAAAATAGTTATTAGAACTAGTTGTCACCTAAAAGCTGACAATGCAACTCTTTAACTATACAAGGTAACCGTGTCTCGCGGGGAATTGTCTATCTTGAGTCGATCTATTCAAAGTGTGAGCTCTTCCCTCACCGTGCAGATTTCTGTCAAAATACTTAAGCACGTGTGGAGGGGTATTCGAAAATGCAAAACTCTCGAAGTGTTACAAACATGTTTTCATTCATAAATACTTTGAGAGAATTTTTGTGAAAATGGTTTTATGGCAACGTAGGATAGTCATGGGTTATAAGGTGACTAAGGTTAGGAATAACTGTCCTATGATCCGCCAGGGGGAGGGATCTACCCAAGGACACCACCAATAGTTAGTACTTAGAAGTCCTTAGGAATGATTATAAAAGGAGAAAATGAGAATCGGAGAAGAAGGAGTTGAAGAATTTAAAAAAAGTAAAGAAAAGGGTGAAAAGAAATAGCCCTTCAAATTATTCAACTTAGGGCGAGACACACGGTTCAATTCAGATACTCTTGGTCGTCACTAGATGACATCGGTATTGAAGATTAAAGTCGTCATGGACCCGATGGCGCATGCACTAAACCTTCTTAGTCACTCAAGTTTCTCTCAATGAAGCTTGTTTCATTCTCACAGGGAACCCTACGTAAACTATCGGCTTTCTCAATGAGATTCTTTGGTATTAAAGAAGGAAACCCTCTCCTAGTCTCCGCTCGGGAAAACCAAAGCGCACTATTGAGTCTAGAGCCACGAGATTCATCAAAAGATCTCTTAGGAACACTGACATTTCATCACTTGTCGTTCAACATTAAGGACGCAAGTGATACAATCCTAGAGTCCTACGGATCTTTGCAATACATCGAGAACATTTATGAGGGGTCACAATTGTGATCCTCGGTGATTGAATGGAAACTCTGCCGTGGTCAACATCAAAAGCCACGGCAACAGTCACTTCGGTAGCCCCTGTGGGTTCGCTTAGTGTTCTCTCAAATGGTCTACGATCGTGGGGTAATGCTTGGTGTACCTCGGCGACTCACACGAATCAGTAGGTGTACTTGATTTTGTCGTTTTATCCTACTGAGGACTCGGTTCGAGAACGACCTTTGCGAGAATTAGAGATGTGTTTTCACACTATGTTGTTAACACGCTCAAGTTTGAACTTGTAAGTTAAAATCCCGCTAATGAGATTCCTTTCAAGAATCGAGTCCACGAAGATGTGGGTCATTACTTGAACTTGTTCAATGTAATGCCAATATCCTTTATGGGATTTGGACGGTGATTAGCCCGACCAAGGTGAATGGAATCAAGACATTCATCAGAAGAACAATCGTATTGTTCAATTCTTTAAGTGACGACCATAGTGATCGATTGATGTTTTTCACTAACCCATTCTTATGCTTTCTTCTTATGGATGCTCACGGGAGATGATCGTCTGATTCTCCACATGCTCATACCAACAACAACACAAATTGAAGTTCTCTCGAAGGCAACACAAAGTCGAATGATTCTTCTTCTAAAGCCAAAGAATCTACAAAGTTTAAAGACTAAGAGAACTACATCAAAGCGAAATCCAACGTAAAGAGCGTGTGAGCATGTTGGAGAAAGGCGTGGAGACACTGAGCAACGAAGCGGACGATGCGAGAATACAACAACATAACATCACCATATTCACACCAGAACAAAGAACAAAGATAACGAAGGCGTCAAATCGAAAACTTCAAAAGAAACAAGATCCTCACACCGGGAGATTGTTAGAATCAAGGCACTTCTTCTCACAGAAGAGGAATGTCGGGAAGGCGTCAAGGCAACTATTACATCAACACCAACAACTTATCCAAGATTGCTGGAGTCATTACTTAACTACTAACACTTAGGGGGAGATTGTTGGAATCACTCCTAACTTGTATTTCAAGTGTTAGTAATTAATATGTAATAGGTTGCTTAAACTAGGCTTTTATGTTTGTATTAATAGCAAGGCTTATGTAGAAAGCCCATGAGCCTTGGCCCAAGCCCAATAATGAAGAAAGGGACTAGACATGTTGCCCTAGTTCTCTTCCCCTATAAATACTTGTGTAAACCTTCACTTGAAGGTTGGTTGTTCATCTTAATACACTCTCTACGCATAACCTTTGTTTATCATTCATACGTGTGTGTTTAAGTGTTCATACGATCACTTTCTTTCCCATTTCTTACATATTGATTCTTGTGTTAACTTATGGTGACCTAACAGCACTAATACTAGAGGAACTGATTTTATCAATTGTTTGTTTTCAGATTATACTCGTTTACAAGTTTCAGCCAAGATTGGAAGGAGAATAGAAGTTCAAGGGCAAAAGTTGATAAGCGAAGAAATATACTAAAGATGGACTATATAAGCACTCATTTTGGCATAGGGTTTCATAACTCTTAATTGTTTTCACACGCAACTTTCTAAAGCCTTCATATTATCTCATACACTCTTGTTGATCTTGTTGATCTTCAGTATCATTCTAATAGCACTATTACCAATTTAGATAATAGCGTCACACCAGAATAGCTGTGGTAAAGTGTTTGGTTAGTTTTGATTGAGATCAGTGACTTGTGATCTTGGTTTTGTCGAATTCTTGATATTCTATGTAAGTTTTGAATTGACATTCAAGACTAATTGTTTTTGGTTTATAATTACTTAACTTCCAATTAATTTTGAAAATGCTATGACTTTTTATGAACGGCGATATTATAAATAAAAAAGCTCTAACAAGTAACTAGAGACACTTTAAAGTTGCAAATGGATTGCATCTAGAAAGAAGATTACTCCAATCAGAATACATTTAAATCATCGTGTTGGGCCCAGTTGCGGGAATCTAGATCAAATTTAAATTTGTAAAAATAAGATCCAACTAAAATTTGACATGTGACACTCTTCTTACAACAAAAATAAAAATTTTATTAATTACAACTAAAATTGTTAAAATTTCAATAGTTTTCTTTTCTAAATTTACAAAACCTAGTTGATACACTCTGATTCGAAGTGTAATATGTATCAGGTTTTCGTATGTGTATCAGGTTTTGGTATGTTTGTTAGTGTAATGTGTATCAGTAATCCAAACTCATATATCATTTGATTATTAGTTGCTAAACGTTAATTTGTTTTAATATATTATTTATTTGTGTATTATTACTAAAATTATTATTTATAAATATTTTAGTGGTTTTTTTAAACTTGATATTATTTTTACAACTTTAAGCTTGATCTCACATTAACTCTCCCCTAATTGCGGTATTTAATTCTTATCTATCTTTTCACAAATATGAATTTTCATAAGGATGAGGATCCTCTCCCATTACTTGAGTCAAGTTGTAGATTGTGAGCCATTGGATTTGATCCAATGGCTCAAATCAAAAAGTTCTTTGATTTGAGCCATTAGATCAAATCTAATATTTCAATCTGTAACTGACTCAGTTATCTTCAACTTGAGAGGAGCTCCTTCCATTTTCATAATCATAAGATAATTTAAAGCTGCTTTACTCTCCATTTCATAATTATAGTCAACTATTGATTTTTAAGTCTTTAATTTCAACTTTGACCTTAAATATTAAATAGAGTAAAGCGCAAAATACATCCACATGGTTTCTGAGTTTTGACACCTTACATCCTCGTCATAAACTATTGGCTAGTTACATCCTTCGTTAGTGACGTTAGCCATTATACATCCATGGTCACTAACTCCGTTAGTTTTTCGTGATTAGCGCTAACGGGAGGGCTATTTTGGTCTTTTACGCACACGGGGATGTATTTTGCAAATTATTTTATACTTAACTCTTTTTTTTTTTTTTTTTTTTTTAATTATTATTATTATTATTATTCAAATGTTTGTAAAAAATCAAAAATTTTGTAAAAATTCGAAAATTTTGTAAAAATTCCGAAAATTTTATAAAAAATTCCAAAAATTTTATAAAAAAATTTATAAAAAATTCCGAAAATTTTATAAAAAAAATTATTAATAATTCCGAAAATTTTATAAAATATTCCGATAAAATTTTTATAAAAAAAAATTCGAATTTTTTTATAAAAAATTTTCTTTTTTCTGTTTTTAATACTTTTAGACGGAATTTTTTATAAAATTTTGCGCAAAAGTATTCAAAATATATATATATATATTTGTCGAAATTTTTTAGAAAAAATTTCGGAATTTTTTATAAAATTTTTATAAATTTTTTGGAATTTTTTATAAATTTTTTTATAAAATTTTCAGAATTTTTATAAAATTTTTGGAATTTTATAAAAATTTAATAAAAATTTTATAGAAATTCTGAAAATTTTATAAAAGAATTTATAAAAATTTTATAAAAAATTTTCGACAAATATATATATATTTTTTTTTGAATACTTTTACGCAAAATTTTATAAAAAATTTCGTCTAAAAGTATTCAAAACGGAAAAAAGAAAATTTTATAAAAAATTCGAATTTTTTAATAAAAATTTTATCGGAATATTTTATAAAATTTTCGAATTATTAATAAATTTTTATAAAATTTTCGAATTTTATAAATTTTTATAAAATTTTGGAATTTTTAAAAATTTCGGAATTTTTACAAAATTTTCGGATTTTTTTTTACAAACATTTCGAATAATAATAATAATAATAAGAATTAAAAAAAAAAAAAAAAAAAAAAAAAAAGTAAAGTATAAAATAATTTGCAAAATACATCCGTGGTGCGTAAAGACCAAAATAGCCCTCCGTAGCGGATAACGAAAACTAACGAGTTAGTGACGAGATGTATAATGGCTAACGTTGGCTAACGAAGATGTAACCGCCATAGTTGACGAGGATGTAGTGTCAAAACTCAGAAACCATGAATGTTTTGCGATTCTCTATTAAATATTTTATTTGTATTATATATTATTTGATCACGAAAAATATATGAATGGAATGAGTTTTAAATGTTTTTCCCATTGGTATCTTAATATCAAGTATTATATAACACAAATAAAAATATATAAGGTCAAAGTTACAAACGAAGACTTAAAAAGTCACTAGTGAACCATAATTATGGGATAGAGGAGTAAGTTTTTTTGTTAAACTGAAAAATAATTTGAATATTAGAAAGATTAGAGTTAAAATCAAATGAAAAGAAAAATTAAAATGAGAAGAATGAGAATAAACTACAGCCACATGTTTTATATGCACTTATAAAATTAGATGCGTCTTCCCTTGAAACTCTCCCTCTTATTGAAATGTGCGGCTAAAAGTACTTCTCATTATTCTCATTTTAGTTTTTATTTTAAGTGAATTTCTTCCCAAAGTTGCTAACCCAACATAATTAATCTGGATTTACTCAATGATATATAAGATGCGTATGGTAGTAGAAGTTAGAAAAATACGGAGTATTATTCTTTCCATTCCAATATAAGTAGAGTTGAGCATCGCAAACCCAAGACCAACCGAGACCAAGAAAACCGACTGAACCGAAGGACCATTGGTCCGGTCTCGGTTCCAACATTTTTCTTATTTCGGTCTCGGTTCGGTCCGGTCCGGACCGATCTTGCTTAAAAGCCGACAATTATACTTTCTTGGACAGAATCGGATCAACCCGGACCAGACCAAATACATTGGGTTCAGTCCTAAGTCTAAAGTTTTGGTCTAATTCGGTCTCTGTCCGATCCGGTTTTAAACCAATGCTGACCCTTAAATATAAGTTTTCACATCTTTTACACAATAAAAAGAATACACATGCTAAAAATAACTTTTTGAAAAAAGCTAAATTGTAGCAATTGAAGAGCTTGATTCCGCCATGTGACAAAATAAGGTATATCCCTTTTTACCTTTTCTCATTTTTACAAATCTTCTTAAAAATTGGAGGTGGCAATTTTAAATAAAACTTAAAACACGAATTGAGACATGCGAGTTTAGATAAAAACATGTCAACCCCTAACCCGTTTAATCTTTTGAAAATATAAACATAAATAGTGAAAGTAAGAATGATTATTTGAAGTTTTAAATGTATAGTTTGTGAAGAATTAACTGGATTTATTGTTTGATATTGATTTTTGTTGAAGTTTATATGGGAGGTTATGGATAAGAGTTCATTCATTTTTCATTATTCAAAAGGCGGTATCCCTATCTTGGCCAGACAAAAGCCCATGCGCCATTTGTTTGGCCGCGCCATCACGTAGTTGCAGCGCAAAGAGGAGCGTTATAACGACGCTAGCTTGCTTACTACTGCGTTGAATGCAAGATTGATTTTTTTTTTTTTTTTTTAAGGTGTGTGTGTGTTACTGTTTACTTGGATTCAAGAAGGATGTTATGGGGCTCAAAGTCAGAAAATGTTACGAGTAATAAGATAGTTATCACAGAGTAATTAATGTTAACTTACCTTATTATCTTTCTCCAACCTATACTAATGTAGGTCTCAAAAAGATGTAAGAGATTTTTATTGTTTTTTATGAGTGACAAAGTTTTGCTATGAAGATGAAAAGGAAACTTATTTCTTTAGATTGCTGTTTCCTTCCATACATTACTATTGAAAAGTTACTTAAGCACTTAGGGTCTTGTTTGAGAACTATATAATCGAACATAGGCTTTTTGGTTTTGAGCTTATATTTCATAAGCTCATTTTGTGAACATTTTGAAACTTGTAGACCATATAAGTTTATTATGTCATAATAAACATATATGTTGAAAAATTCTTCAAAATAAAAGCCGTAACCAAAACCAAATAAGTAGTATGCCGACCTATAAGCTCAAACAAACAACCCTTATTATGATCAACATGTTAATCTTTCAAACCGATAAAAGAAATTTATTTACAGACGATCTATGAAGACAGATTCTTGCAACTACAGGATTTGTGAATCCGAGTAAAGTACATGAGCTTTGCATAAGTTCTCTAAATTGACTACAAGCTTTATAGTTAAGCCAAACTGCAGTATCTAAGAGAATATGCAATCTAAAGAGGAATTAGTTGATGACTGTACAATACCACCAAGCTAAACGGGAACTGACATGGTTTTAACTTTTAAGAATCATCTTGTAATGCAAATACAAACTACTTAAAAGTATTGTCTTAAAAAAGTGATCGAGCACACTATGTGTGCCAATGCATTTTCGTTACTGGCATTAACGGTGTAGCACAATATTATATTGCAAGATAATCACAAGCACAAACAGCGAAAAATCACTAGGAAAATAAAAACAAAATTCGCTAGGTTTCATTTAAAGATAATATCAAGCTTGAACTTTGAAAATCACAAAGTAGCTTTTAATAAACTAACTTTAAAAACAAACATCAGTGCAAAAAGAAAAGGGTGAAAGTCCAAGCTAACTCAACAAAAAACACATAACAAAAGATCTCCAATATTGCGTCTTGCTCTGGAACTAGACTCATACTTGCATAGGCAGTGGCTCATCAGAAGCAACAAGTGGTGGCCTGTATTCCTCAACTTCCTTGGGTGGGGTACAACAAGGTCATCCTTAGGCATGTGGATCACAACGTTATCAGGTAGCGGGTCTTGGGTCCAACCTTGCCCGTGGGATCCCAGTCAAGCATGATCTTAACCTTGATACCAAGCACACCTGTCATTGTACACCATTTCAGGGTTAATTGCGGGTAAATAAATCATGAACGCTATACAAAACAAAACGTTTAAGAGTACTTTCAAATTACCTGTCTCAGAAGGACATGTCTCACAGCAGAGTCGATGTACTCTTTTACTGGTTGACCTGAGGATATCATATATCCATCCTTGAACTTCATGGATTTTGCACGCTGAGCCCTAAGCTTTCCACTGATAATCACCTGAGAATGATGAGCAGTGTTAGCGATAGTAACACAAGATGTTGTCATACAGGACTACAGACAGATAAGTATATATTGTGACATACCTCACAACCCTTTGCTCCATTCTCCATAACAAACCTTAGAACACCATTGCAAGCCCTGAAAAGGTGAAACAGAATCAGTTAACAAGAGTCTTATCAACCTCCAATTGCTATAAAGACAGAAATCATAAACATTTAGTAACCTGCGAACAGCAAGGCCTCCAAGAAGCTTGTAACGCAGAGACTCAGCCTGGGCAATGGCACAGAGACCTCTGTTGTTGACTCTTTCAGCATAGAGTTCAACACTGTTTTCTGGGAACTTAAATCTTTTCTGAACAAGAGATGTCAACTCCCTTATTCTCCTACCCTTCTCACCTGGAAGAAACAAGGTTCAAATTATCAATTAGACAGCATATCATAAAATCTAAAGTATACTTGAATATTCATTAACAAGCACAACTAAATATATTGCATATATTTTGAAAACTTCTTTACAAAGCGTATACATCAAACTACGCGTTATTGCGTAAAAGCAAATTCAGAAATGCAACTAAATTAATGTTTGTCCTATAAACATACTAGCAATTAACTAAGTTTGTACAAACTATTAATATTTCAACTGATGGATAACAAAATGATCTATAACAAAAACAAAAGTTTACCAAGAACATTTTGGGTTCGGGTGGCCCTGATGATGATCTCAGTGCGCATAGGCGTAACCTGACCTCAACACCTGAATAGCCATCCTCAGCAAGTTCCCTCATAAGAACCTCGTTCAGTTCAGCAAAGAACACTCCATCAGCTACAAACTGAAAGACAAAAACAGATTACACCGCAAATTAGAAAAAAAAAACATAGTACAGCATAAAGCAAAAGCTTGTAACAGTAATCAGAAAACAAACCTTTCGCTTCTTGCTCAATTGAGTCGCCATGTTTGCTAGTAAACCTGAAATTTAACATCATAAAATCATTTTAAAAACTTAATAAGTATGTGCTCAACTGAAGATAATAATAACATTGATATATACAGTTAGCTGCGCTAAAGCCGTATGTCGAAACATTTCATATCCTAAACATACATAAACTAGTAGTAGTACTAGTAAAAATTAATAAAGTGACTTTTAAAACATCAATAAAGTATAAGAACTTATATCACAGTTATTACACATCAAATCATATAATCAAAATAACAATCACGAGTTTCAATTTAACCTTATATATGCCCTTAAAAGTTTATATAATTTCGGCTTATTTTCTATTTCATGAACTTACTTTGAGTTTTTAAATAAGTCAATAAGCAAAAAATAAGCTAAATATTTCATGAACTTAATTTCCATTTTCAAATAAGTCAATAAGCCAAAAAAATAAGAGCTAAAATTCATTTAGCCAAAATCATAAAAGCTCATAAACCCATATACAACCTTAAACACACACCCCATAAATCTAATTTACATGTTTCAATTCCATATCGCTTTGTAAAACCAGTCAGACTTGCAAAATCAAGCAAAACATCTATTATTACTATCTAGAAAGCATATAAATAACAGGTTTCATTTTACCCTAAATCACAAAATAAATAAACCAGAAACATAAAACTTATCGTTTAATAATCACTAGCATCATAAACTAAACTACAACAACAAAAGGGTTTGATTGAAAAAATGATATGATAAATGAGATCGAACCTGAAAGTGAAGAGGCGGAAAGAAAATCGGCGCTTGAGAGAAGAAAATGAAGAGTGAATGGAGTAGGGTTTTCTTATTTCTATTTATATGCAAAAGTGGGCTGGGTTTCAGCCCAATTTGTTATAGACTACACACCAGGCCTGCTTTTAGCCCATCTCAGACTTATTGCTTTTCATTTTTTGTTTTGATATCCGAAGACTTAGGGCTGAGCGTCGGTCATAAACCGACCCGAACCGAATCGAACCGACAAAATTGAGGACCGAAAACCGTGAAAAACGCAAACCGAAATAGAACTGAATGTTGTCGGTTCGGTTTTGTCGATCTAGTGTATTTTGCATGTTTTTCGATTTTGGGTCGAGCCGGACCAACCGACCGACCAAACCGAAAGCATGTAGGACACAAACCGAAACGAACGATGGTCTGCCGGTTCGGTTCGGTTTTGTCGGTTTGGTCGGTTTCGTCGGTCCGGTTCGGTTTTGAACCTTCTCTTCTCCTATCAAAGTTATATATTTTAGGAATAAATTGCAAAATCCTCCTTTGTGGTTTGGATACTTTGCGATTCCGTCCTTATGGTTTCGGAAATGGAGTTTGCGTCCCCATGGGAAAATGTTGATTTCATTTTAGTTCTGGTGAAGTGAAATTTATGTACTACCTTCCAGGGCTGAGACTTTCTTGAGACTAGGGAGGGGAGGTGTTCGCCTCGAGAATTTGGCTAGTATTGCAAGTTTTCTTGAATTACATGAGTATTTTTCTAAACTCTTAATACATGATTTTCCTAGAAAATGACATCTTATTATTGAGATGGCCCTCTCAAAGTATTTGAAACCAAAAGTTACTCCATAGACCCCAAAATTGACCAAACACCCCCTCAACTAAGTTGTAATTTATTTTCAACAGTATATAGTTTTCTATATATAAGTAAATTGATTTTTATTTTATTTTTTCATTTTTGATTAACATTATAAACTTTGAATAATTTTGTCCCTCTAAAAAAAATCAATCTTTGTCACTGCTTCCCTCGTCTTCATCCTCTTTGAGTTTTCACTTGTATTTTATTTTTATTTTAAAAGAAAATCATTATATTCATTCCATTTACCCATTTAATCCACACACCCACTAATTGTTCAACCCGTCATCTTTCAACCATCCAATCACACACATAATGAAATGTGTCACGAACATGGCATTAAAAAGTAAGTGCAATAGACTCTTGAATTGGATTGACTACCTATATGCTTTTATAGTAATAATAAATTCTAAAAAATGAGGGGTTTGTCTAAATAAGTAATTTACAACCCTCCCTTCCCTCCCTTCCGTATTGCATTGTTGTTATGAATATGGATATTTAAGAATAAGGCATGGCTTTATGTGGATTTTGCTATTACCAAATGTTTTTAGTAACGTTGATATGAGATTTGGCTAACTTTTGAAGAACATGAACATGACTAAAAACTATAGTTGTGTGTTCATGGACATGTTGTTGAAGAACATAGACATGTTGAGGTTGCTTTAATGATATATATGTGATTTTAGAAAGTTATAAAGATAGTATTTAACGGAAAAAGGACTAGAAAGCGTGACGAAGTTAGCGAAAAGGACCATTGACATAATGGAATTACGATAGGGACTAAGCTGTCAAAGTAAAATTAAGGTGTAAAATGTCAAAATACCCTCAAGGGCTTATAACCTTTAATCACATAGATTACATCCCTTATTCTTACCCGTGTTGAGGTACGTGCTTTATGCCAACATTTTGGATGGAAATAAGGGTTTAGTCATTCTTGCAAGACAAACACATGAGGTACTCTAAGAAATACTTGGGAGTGATTGTGTTAATCAAATAAGCTTCTAGTGTTAGTAATCAATGCTTCATCCAATGTAAGCTTTTTAATTTGGTAGTTTTTATGAGATTGATTATACGAATGAATTGGGAGGTTTTGCATGAATGGGTTTTATGATGATTATAAACCTAGTTATGATGTTTTGTGATAACAAGATTACAATGTTATGTATTGTGATACGAAGAAATTATTTGAGATTATGGAATGGGTATATGATTAAGTGATTATGTATGATGATTAGTTCATGGTTGTTATTGAAGTGTTTGATATAATGTTACAAAAGACCAAGTTTAGTAGTTAAAGATGAAGTGCATGTGTACTATATGAATTAGTTTTCTAATAGTGCAAGTATGATTGTTATATGTTTAGGTGATCGAAATGACGGGAGAAACGCATAACTTGAACATTAGGTGAGTAACAATTTAGCTTAGTATAATTTAGTATAATAGTTATGTTTAGCATGAGTATGGATGTTTTAGGTGTATGTTATTAATGGATAATATCAAGGGATGTAATTGTTGATGTATAAGTTATGTTACGGGTTCTAGCGGTGCACCAATAGTTTATATTACGGGGCTAGCGATGCGCTAATAGTTTATGTTAAGAGTGCCTAAGCGACACAAAGTGGAACTCTCATTATAATGTCTTTGTTCATATCGATTGGATTAATGATCTCGTATGGAGCATGTAATATGTTGGAATGTATTAGGCACATAAGAATTAGCTATGTCACCTTTTAGTAGTGTTGGAAACCAAGGAATGCATTAGTGCATGAGGTACATGTCGTATGTAATACGCACAACATGTGAAGGAAATCCATATTAGTAGCAAGTCAATTAGATGTCACACTATTATTAGCACGTCGAATAGATATCGCACTATTAGTAGCAAGTCGATTCGATATCGCACCGTTATTAGTCTTTCAACTAGATATTGAAAATGGTAGTAGAAGCATCCCATAGTAATAGCATTATGTTTTTAGAGGAGATATGACCCTTGTAGTAAATGGGTTGTTTAGTAGCAAGATAGAAATTAGATTATGATTTATGTTATGTTTAGTATTAGTTTCGTTTTACTAACTAAGTCTAAATGACTTAGAGTTTATAATTTTGTTTTTATGTAGGTAAATGAAGTGGACTTGATGGCCCAACTGATAATGGTCGTGGGGGATATACGATGACCATTTCTTACACACCACTTTGATAGTCAGTGTATAAATACCCCAAAATATTGTAGTAATAGTTCTTTTGAGACCAAACTAGTTTCTGGTTAGGTCATGGGTCGAACTTGTATGTTTATGAACAAGGTCATGTAATTATGGGTCAAAGCGAGTGTTTGGGTTAACACCCATATTTTGTGACACAAAGCTTCAGCGTCATTATGTAAAACTCATTCACGGTTATGATATTTAGTATCAATGAAGTGTTTTCCATGTTTAAAGATTTTCGACAAGTTGAGGTACAATTTTCGGAAAATGAGTTCTTCGTATAGGGTAATTTCTTATCTGACGCATAGGCTATACGGCATATAGGGAGTTACCCTATATGACATATTGATAACATCAAATAATATCACTTTTGTTTATCAATGTCCTATGTTTATTGCTTTATTTTATCATATTTTGTAGATACTTGGTACTTAATTGCTTTGTATTTGCATGATAGGGCTATATGAAGCGTTAGAATGGAAAGATGCAAAAATGGATTAAGTTCGAAGAATAAAGTGTAAATATGCATTCGAAGTGTCTATGGCATATATGGGACTTTGTCTCTACGTCGTATAGAAAAAGCTGAATTATTTGCTATTCGAGATCTCTACGCGTAAAGACATCTTTGTCTCTGCAGTAGAGGAATGAATAATGAAATATTTTCTTAACGAAATGTCTACGCCATAGAGAAGTGAAGATGTCTAAGGATTGATTAGACAAGAGCTCTACGATGTGGAGCTAAGTCTCTACGCCATAGAGGGTCGACCCAAACAAAACCTATAAATACAACCTTAAAACTTGTCCATTGAGGAGGATTGATTCCAGAAGTCGATATAGAGTTTCTCCAAAGGCAATTTCCACCATTTTCAAGCTGCAATCCAAGGAAGAAAGAAGACCACGACCATCATCATCATTAGTATAATTCGGTTTGAATATATGATTAGGGATGTAAACGAACCGAACGAACACGAGCGGAGCCTTGTTCATGTTAATCGTTTAATTTTAACGGACAAATAAAGCGACACAAACTCTTGGCAATGAATTTTCTTGTTCATATTCGTTTATTAAGAAAATGAGTTGTTCATGCTTGTTTATGTTCGTTCATTAATACACTAAGCGAACATAAACAATAAAATATAAATGAGCGTGAAAAACAAACACAAACTTATTAAATTATGCATAATATTTTGTTTTATAAATGTTGTTTTGCTAAAACAAATTAGTTTTAAAAGTATACAATTAAAATATAGGATATACAAACAAAGAACCTAAACAAACGTGAATAAACGCATAATCAAACGTACACGAATATAAATGAACGGATACGAATTTTGTCCATGTTCGTTAATTTAACTAAACGAACATAAATGAACTTTTTACTGAACGGTTCATGAAATGTTCACTAAACGCTCAGTTTGTTTACAACCCTAAGTATGACTTTGAATATCTTTCAAGTTTCATTTGTTCTTGTTACTTCAAACATGGTACTTAAATATGGTACTTCAGACACAATAATTTCCTCGTCATCATCTGGAGGTCGAAAAGGGTCCTTTTCTACATCTAAGGTCCTTACAACCATTGGGGTGCTCAATGGATGGGATTTTCCATATAAAATCTTTTTAGCAACTTCTCTGTGTATGCTTTTTGGTGGACAAGGATTCCATTCTTTAGATGTTCAATTTGTAATCCAAGACAAAACTTTGTTTTCCCTAGATCTTTCATCTCAAATTCTTTCTTGAGGTATTTAACTGCCTTTGGTAGCTCCCCTGGAGTTCCAATGATATTCAAATCATCAACATACACAGCGATTATGACATATTCAGATCCAAACCTTTTTATAAAAATTAATGGGAAAATATAATCATTTCTATATCCTTCCTTTAATAAATATTCACTAAGGCGATTGTACCACATTCGCCCAGACTGCTTCAACCCTTACAAAGATTTATTCAATTTGATTGCATATTGTTCTAGAGAACTTGCTTTACATGATTGAGCGACTTAAACCCATCCGGAAGCTTCATGAAGATTTATGTATCAAGTGAGCCGTATAAATAGGTTGTCACAACATCCATTAGGCCTTGATCGAGTCCTTCTTGTATTACGGACTAATTAGATATCGAAAAGTAGTTGCATCCACCTTTGGAGAATATGTCTCCTCATAATCTATACACGTCTTTGTGAAAATCCTTGTGCCACCAAGCGTGCTTTGTAACGTAATTTCACTTTTCCATTCGTTTCGCACAAAGACCCATTTATACCAGGTTTTACACCTTGGTGTACGGACTATCGGTCCGAAAACTTCTCGTTTTGAAGAGATTTTAATTACGCCTCAATTCGTCTTTCCATTTTGGCCAATCATTTCTATTTACGCATTCCGGGCCGACTTTGGTTCTTGATCCTCATCATTTTCCATAACCTCTGGCGCTACATTATATGCAAAAGCATCATCGGCGTTGATTTCATTTCGGTTCCATACCTTTCTAGACATGATATAATTTATTGAGATCTCTTCATTTTGGTGCAGGGGTTCCTCTTGAACCGTCATGTCTAATGTCCTTATAGAGGACCATACGGTGTTTCTTTAACCTCAAATTGACCATCTTGATTATATGCTCTCTTTTCTTTCGAGGATTTTCATCTTTGGAACCATTGGTCAACCACGCTTTAGGCGTGCCTTAGACTCATTAGCAATTTCAGAATGTTCTTAAGGAACATCAATTTTGAGGAGCATTAACAAGCGGTATATGTGACTTGGTTACTCTTTTAAGGTCGATGAAGCGTCGGTAATTGATTTGCTAACCGCTTAAATGAATTCTGATAATGCTCAAATTGTGCATGTTTTAGTAGCATTATCCGTGATTTTATGTGTTATTTGGTTATAATCATATGCTTTTGATGCTTAATCGTATAAAGTCGCTTGCTAGTTCATTTGTAGCCAATGCAGGGAAAGTGGAGAAAAAGGCGAAAAAAAGTAAAATACGAAGATTTCTCCATATCTGAAGAATTCCCGACCAAAGCAAGACTTATGGGTGTATTCGAGAAGGTAAAGTCATCAAGTTAGTGGTCTAAAGACTCATGAATAAAGTTCAAGAAGGAAAGCGAAAGAAATGAAGAAAAGAAGCTTAAGCGAAGAAATATTGGAAGCCTCGTTGTTCCCGACACACCTTCACCATTTGGCCATAACTTTTGCATACGAACTCCGTTTGACCCCGGTTCTCACGGCCACGAAAAGCTAAGAAAAGATCTACAACTTTGGTGTTTATGATATTTTGCCAATTTGCTCCAACCGTTCGGTCGAGCCCCATGACCGATCTAGTTGGAGAGTTGTCAAGAAGACCAACCGATTCGGTTGGAGCCCAACCGATTCGGTTGGAGGGCTGTTACGCCACTTCTTCATCAATAAGAGTCCTATCAAGTTCCAATCATGTTCCAAACGATTCTAGTCCCTTCCTACATATTTTCTAGTCCGCTTCCAAGCTCCTTGGCCTCCAAGAAATGCATTGAATACCCCTAGCCTTGGTAGTAGTATAAATAGAGGCCTTTGCAACCTCATTTCATTATCCCTTCTCCATCCCTTTCACCCACCACTCCATCTCTAGGTGTGAAATTCGAGCCTCCACCCTTAAGGACGAATTTCCACCTTGTTAGTGCAAATATTACGATATTTAATCTATACAGTCTCGTTTGTTTTGATTGATGACAAACATGTAACTTGTAATACATAACGTAAAATGTACAAGTTACTTGTAATCACACTTTGTCTCAACATACATTCAACACCTCTCGATGACTCAAGTCCTCATATGTTACAACACAGGTTCGTACATGTTTGTTATGTGGCATTATGATCAAACCCATTAACAAATCATTTAGAATGTTTAAAATACGTTTAGAGTCACTAAGTATTTTAATAGGTTAACCATTCTATTTGAACCTCATTTTACATTCTGCATTTACAAGTATTTCATACAAATACTAAAGTTTACTTACACTTGACAAAATATATTTTATTTTGACAAGCACTCTTTACAAAAGGTAAATAGACATTTTATTAACTAGTTACATAATACATTTTACAAGTTTACCTTGATAAACTTTTAATCTAAAATGGAAATACATGTTACATCATGTCATGCATCATTTTGAAATCTTTGGAAGATCACTTGAATATTTTGGTTAGATTGACACTCGATAAATAAAATGTGATCTTAGTAAGATTTGGTAATATCTTACAAAGATTTGAAGAAAGATTTTTAGATTTTATGTCGGGCACCCACGACACCAATTTGTATAAAGGCGGAACCCTTGAAAGGGATCCTTGGTCCGTGGACGCTCCTGAGCACTTTTTCCTATAAATAGAAGCCCATTATTTTCCCATTTCTTCACCACTTCAAATCACATCTTCTCCATCTTCTTGCATACATTTAGATCAATCATTAACAATGTAGTAACATACATTAAACACCCTAATGATCATGATCATAATGCTTCAACATTCATCTTTGTTGTAAGCATACTCTTTGATCAACCAAGGAAATCTTGGAATCTAGCCATCCCACTCACCACAAGTTGAAGATCTATCACAAGAAGTTTTGGGAACTTGTGATCTTCATCATGAAGGCTTCCTATCAATGGAAGTTCATTTAGAAGTAGTAATTCATATCCATTAGACATTTGTGTCATGGATCATTAGTGTAAACATCATTGCATCATAACAACACTTTCACCAAACTAGATTAGATGGTTTATGTGTTTGTGCCATAAAACACAAGGTTTATTATGTTGGGCCATAAAACATATTGGGGTGGTTGTACCCATGTAAAAGAACTAGACATCTAGCTTAGTGTCGAAATCTTGTATAAACAGCGTTAGGTTGGTTCTACCTCGAACTAGAACCCGGTATTTAGCTTTGTCTGGAAAAAGTGTAGCGACGATTGTAAGGTTTTCTCCATGAGAAGGAGCTTGTTGATTTAGTGAAGTAACTCTCGAGTTGGGTACTCGGGGAGTGGAGTAGAGCGGAAAGGAGATCCGTGACGAACCACTATAAATCCTCGTGTTAGGTTTGCACTTTCCTTTCCTTATCTCTTTACTTTTATACTTGCACTATACTATTGTTTGTGATGTGGTTTGATGTTCATGATTGTGTGACAACTTGGTTTACCATGCTTTATATTAGTCACGAACAATAATTGGTACTTTCATATTATAACAAGCTTCATAGCGATTTGATACTAAAGATCTAAAGTTTTAAGCGGTAGCGTATTCACCCCCCCTCTACGTTTCCACACACCTATTACAACATCCCTATCTCAACTTACCTACCCCCAAGGTGTGAAATTCAAGCCTCCACCAGGGGGACGAATTTCCACCAACTATCTTATCGACTTGTGTGAAATTCAAGCCTCCACACTGGGGCAATTTCCACCAACTTATCTTCCCAGACCACAAACCTCTGCTGCTCAAGGGTTGTTGAAGGCGTTTGGACATCATTTTCCGGCTTGGTAAAACTATTGTAGTTGATTGGAGGCTTGAAGGAGTGCTATAATCCTTCATCTTTGCCTATTGTAATTCATACTTTAGGTAAACCTTGTTACTTTTATGATGTTGAATGCTATTGTTCATGTTTGGTTCTTTGATTGTGTTGATTATGTGATTCTTGTCTTATGAATGTCTTGATACTTTTTAGCTCTTATGATAACTTGTGATGATTTGTCTAAACATGTATGTTCTTTGTGCTTGTTCTTATAATGCTTTTCTTGTTGGTTTGATCCGTGACAATCATAACCATCAACTTGTTGCTTGTTCTTATAATGCTTTTCTTGTTGGTTTGATCGTGACAATCATAACCATCAACTTGTTACTTGTTACTTGCTTAAACAAACAAAACGACACTTGTAGTGCAACCAAGTCTCTTGGGACGACCTTGATTTACCATATGCTATACTACAACTTGACTAGGGTATACTTGCCCGAATGTGTTCCTAGTTAACCGGTAATTCATGTTTACAAATCTAAAACCTCGTGTAACACATTAAGTTTTTGGCGCTTGTTGCGGGTTTGGTTTTGTTCTTAGGTGTTTGTTTGTTTGCTTGTTTGTTCGAATGATATATTGATCTTGCTCATGAATGATTGTTTCTTTGCTCTTGTTTGATTGCTCTTGATGTTTGCTCATGATGTTTGTTTAATTGCTCCACTTGCGTTTACTTTCAAAAATCTCATTTCTCAAAATTGCTAAAATGATATTGGCATCAAAATCAAGTTTTGATGTTGGGATTCGTCTCATGTTTGCTAAAATGCTCATTTCAAAGTTTGCTCAAAATCGTTTGAGAAAAAACCACCCAAAACCACCGAATAACTCTAACAGAATCGGTTGGAATCCCAAACAAGCAGTTAGAGCTCTCAATAAATATTTTTCAAAGTCACTTAAGTCGTATTTAAAATAAAAAAAATCGCCTTAAGCGATCGGTTATCGGTAGTAACCGTTTCGGTTGGAAGGTTGATCGTTCATCGAACCGATCGGTTACACCCGGCCGGATCGGTTGGACTAATCTGATAAAAAAAGAGAAAAAAAATCCGTTTTTTTCAATTTTTTGTTTTTGTGTGTTTGTGTTTAGATAAAATAAGTTTAAACGTCTTTTTGTTTTGCAAGAGTATCATTTCTTTTATTCTACTTAAATTTGGCATTTTGTTATTTTAAGTTTTGATTAATTTTTAGTACATTGTAAATAAATAAGTACATGTTTTTAAAAATAAAAGTGTTTTGAACTTTGTGGGTATGTTCACTTGAAACCCTCATGAGACTATAACTCGTCCACTCGAGGCCACGAGGGGTTTAAAGGCTTGTTGCATCGCTAAATGCAACCGTGATGCCTCTGAAAGTGAGTTTTAGAATTTTACGTGTTTTTGTAGTTTATTTTGTTTTGCGGATTTAATAAGCTCATGGAAGAAGGATTGGTTGGATCGTGAACCTTACCCTCTTGATTGGACATGTTTGGATGAGAATCGATTGATCTCATACGCTTATGCTAACGTTTGTTAACACCTTATCATTTGGAGTTCGATCATGATTTCTTTGGCGGAAGGTTCGTTTATCTTAGACTTATAGTTCTATTTTTCCCTATACATGCTTTGAAGTTTTCACAATTGCTTTATTTTGTTTCTTTGTTATTTTTGCTTTGTTTGTTTTTGGTAGATTTTAATAAATTCACTTCTTTTAATCCTCGAAAGTAAGACTACTTCATTGTAAACAAGCTGTGTGAGAGGTATAAAGGCGGGTCTCCACGATTCCACTAAAGAAGTTGGGTTTTAATATGCTTGTTGACACCTTCTCCGCTTCTTTGTGCGTTTCAATGGAGCTACCGAGAACTCGTGGGAAAAGAATAAGTCATGTTTGGTTTAAAAATAAAATAAAATAAGTCATTAAGTAATTTTTATTTTGTGCTTAACTTAAGTGTGGGGGCAAAATATTATTGTGGCGAAACTAGTTTTAATTTCCAATATTTTTGGGCCAATTTTAAATTTTGTGAACTTGTTTGCCCTTGTGATCTAGTTGTTTTCACGCGTATAGGTTAATATATTAGAATAACTAGATCAATCTTCTGGTGAAATCGGTAATTTTGAAAAACTTGAGATGTGTCCCGATTAATATTGCAATCCATTCTGGGATCGATGACATTTGCTAGCATATTTTATAGCCCTTCCACCAAAATTGTGAGGATTTGAGCCTATTCCATATATAGCATACATCTTTTATGCTTGAATCTTTTGCTATGGTGTCTGGTGATTTTATTTATTTTAGAACTTGTGCTTGTAAATCATTACAGGACCTTGATAAGATCACATTCGGGTGATATAAGTGTATTCGTGTGATAAGGAGGCACCTAGTAATAAAACCAAATGGCCTTCCGTTTACATCTAATGATATATTAGCTAACCACATCGGTTAGTTAACCACCCATATGGACCCATTTGTTAGCGCTTATCTTTAGCGCTAGATACCCTTAGTACACCCCTTTGAGCCATCCCTTTCTTTTTGTTAAATCCAGAAAAATACAAAAATATTTTACACCTTAAACCTTAGCCTACCCTTTGTCATAGTCTAAATAGTGGGTTGCTAGTTACTTGGTATGTTGGATTGTTTTTGATGATTATGAGTTAGCCACACTTTGTCATTCGTGTGTGCCATTTAAACAAAGATGAAGATTGATCACCTTTATATTTTGTATTTTTGTGGTGATGCTTATACGAAGTGTGGGGATATGTAATGTATATGAAGGAAAAAAAAAAAAAAAGAGAATAAGTCATCGAAAAAGAGAAAAATATATGTGATGACAATTATAGCCAATGTGCTATACTATTAGGAAGATGAAGTATGTTTGAGATATCGATTAGCCAATGTGCTAAGGCGTGATATATATGTATTTGGTGATCGATATTTGAAGAGAGAAGATTGTAACTATAATCATTTCGGGTTTGTGGATTGTTCGTGACTAGCAACATGGGTATTAAGCGACTTTCTTTTCTTTTAACACCAATTTCATAAATAATCCCATGCCTTATCCATACCTTTTATTCACCCTAAGCTATCGTTATAACCCGAATAAAAGCCCTCTTTAGATGTTTACACTTGGTTCTTACGCCACGTCGGTGGAGTTTTGTTTCTTATGCAAGCCTATGGTAATATTTAGATCATGGTAGGCAATATGAGTTTACTATTCCTTAATACTATCCATCGCTAAATAAAATTGAGTGTTGAGTGAATTATACATCCGTTCCTTTTCGTGAGTTGCTTAGCCATGTTATCAAGCGAGAAAATCCATGGGGTATTGTCAAACATCTCGATTTTTCACCTCTAAAAGCTTAAAACGATGAATCTTATCTTGTACTCGTACTTGGTAGATTTGCATCACATTTTTATGAATCATATTTCATGCACCATGTGGGTTATTTATTTTTCTTATTTCTATATTTGCTTGAGGGCAAGCAAAACCTTAAGTGTGGGGGAGTTTGTGCTCATTTTTCGCTTATTTTGAGTCTTTTATAATAAAAAAATTATAGTTTTAAATTTTGTTCTTTTCGTTTTGTCATTTAGGTATGTAGTTTAATTTTTCTTTTCTTAGATTTGCTTGAGGGCAAGCAAAGTTTAAGTGTGGGGGTTTGATAACGCTCAAATTGTGCATGTTTTAGTAGCGTTATCCGGTGCTTTTATGTGTGTTGTTTGGTTATAATCATATGCTTTTGATGTTAATCGTATAAAAGTCGTTTGCTAGTTCATTTGTAGCCAAGTACGGAAAGTGGAGAAAAGGCGAAAAAGAAGTAAAATACGAAGATTTCTCCATATCTGAAGAATTCCGACCAAAGCAAGACTTGTGGAGTGTATTCGAGAAGGTAAAGTCATCAAGTTAGTGGTCTAAAGACTCATTAATAAAGTTCAAGAAGGAAAGCGAGAAAGAAATGAAGAAAAGAAGCTTTAACGAAGAAATATTGGAAGCCTCGTTGTTCATACACACCTTCACCATTTGGCCATAACTTTTGCATACGAACCGTTTGACCCCGGTTCACGGCCGCGGAAAGCTAAGAGAAAGATCTACAACTTTGGTGTTTATGATATTTTTCTAATTTGCTCCAACCGTTCGGTCGAGCCCCGAAACCGATCCGGTTGGAGAGCTGTCAAGAAGACCAACCGATTCAGTTGGAGCCCAACCGATTCGGTTGGAAGGCCTGTTTCTGCCACTTCTTCATCAATAAGAGTCCTAGCAAGTTCCAATCATGTTCCAAATGATTCTAGTCCCTTCCTACATGTTTTCTAGTCCCTTCCAAGCTCCTTGGCCTCCAAGAAATGCATTGAATACCCCTAGCCTTGGTAGTAGTATAAATAGAGGCCTTTGCAACCTCATTTCATTATCCCTTCTCCATCCCTCTCATCCCTTTCACCCACCACTCCATCTCTAGGTGTGAAATTCGAGCCTCCACCGCAGGGCGAATTTCCACCTATTCTTTATCCTCTCTCAACTTACCTACCCCAAAGGTGTGAAATTCAAGCCTCCGCCCTTAAGGACAATTTCTACCAACTATCTATCCCAACTTGTGAAATTCAAGCCTCCACTTAAGGACGATTTTCCACCAACTTATCTTCCCAAAGACCACAAACCTCTCACAAATTCGTGTAGTGTGCTCAAGGGTTGTTGAAGCGTTTGGACATCATTTTCGGCTTGGTAAAACTATTGTAGTTGATTGGAGGCTTGAAGGGTGCTATAATCCTTCATCTTTGCCTATTGTAATTCATACTTTAGGTAAACCTTGTTACTTTTTGATGTTGAATGCTATTGTTCATGTTTGGTTCTTTGATTTTGTTGATTATGTGATTCTTGTGATGTGTTCTTGTCTTATGAATGTCTTGATACTTGTTTGGCTCTTATGATAACTTGTGATGATTTGTCTAAACATGTATGTTCTTTGTGTGCTTGTTCTTATAAAGCTTTTCTTGTTGGTTTGATCCGTGACAATCATAACCATCAACTTGTTACTTGTTACTTGCTTAAACAAACAAACGACACTTGTAGTGCAACCAAGTCTCTTGGGACGACCTTGATTTACCATATACTATACTACAACTTGACTAGGGTATACTTGCCCGAATGTGTTCCTAGTTAACCGGTAATTCATGTTTACAAATCTAAAACCTCGTGTAACACATCAATTACCTTTTGAAATTCTTGTTTACATTCTTTTGTTCGAGGATCAAGATGAGATAATGATAATTCTTTCCAACTTATTTCACTTCTCAACTGTTTCTTTTCTCCCCCTAATGTTGGGAATACTGACTCATCAAAATGACAATCAGCAAATCGAGCCGTAAACAAATCCCCTATTGATGGCTCTAAATATCTAATTATAGATGGTGAATCATACCCGACATATATTCCCATTCTCCTTTGAGGTCCCATTTTTGTGCGTTGTGGTGGAACAATAGGGACATATCTGACAACCGAAAATTCTTAGATGGGAATTATTTGGTTCTTGACCAAAACCAAGCGTAGTGGGGATTAAGTATGGTGACTCGTTGGCACGATACAATTAGTGTTGCTACATGTAAACAGTGGCCCCAAGCGAAAGCGGTAGTTTTGCTTTCATAATCATGGGCCTTGCAATCATGCGAATCAAGCTTGATAAAAGACTCGTGAGCCCATTTTACGTATGAGCGTGAGCTCAGAATGTTCTACACTTATCCCAATAGACATACAATAGTCATTAAATGTTTGGGATGTAAACTCACAAGCTTTGTCCAAACGTATTGTCTTTATAGGATAATCTGGAAAATATGCTCTCAGTCTTATTAATTGAGCAAGTAATCTCGCAAATGCCATATTGCGACTTGACAATAAGCACACATGTGACCATCGAGTTGATGCATCGATTAAAACCATAAAGTATCTAAATGGTCCACAAGGTAATGTGCTCTCAGTCTTATTAATTGAGCAAGTAATCTCGCAAATGCCATATTGCGACTTGACAATAAGCACACATGTGACCATCGAGTCGATGCATTGATTAATACCATAAAGTATCTGAATGTTCTACACTGATCCCAATAGACATACACTAGTCATTAAATGTTTGGGATGTAAACTCACCAGCATTGTCCAAACGTATTGTCTTTATAGGATAATCTGGAAAATGTGCTCTCAGTCTTATTAATTGAGCAAGTAATCTCGCAAATGCCATATTGCCACTTGACAATAAGCACTCATGTGACCATCGAGTCGATGCATCGATTAAAACCATAAAGTATCTAAATGGTCCACAAGGTGGGTGTATGGGCCCATATATCCCTTGGATTAATTCGAAAAATTAAAGGATTCATTCCTATCTTAGGCGTGATGGTAGGCGTGATCAATTTTCCTTGTGAGCGAAAACATGTAATATCTTTTGTTTCTAGAACCTTATGGTCCTTTAATGGGTGTCCTTTTGAATTTTATATTGTTTTTCGCATCATTAATGATCCGGGATGGCCTAACCGATCATGCCAAGCGATAAATTTTCTCGGTCGATAAGTTTTTTTTATGACCGCATTTGTTTCAACAATATTAATCTTAGTGTAATACAACCCGGATGAAAATGCGGTAATTTTTCAACACTTTCTTTTTACCAAAAATCATATTCGTAATATGAAGGTACTCATCATGTCCTTCATTTGTAGTCTCAATATGATATCCATTTCTACGAATATCTTTAAAACTTAATAAATTCTTTTGAGACATGGGGGAAAATAGTGCATTATCAATTTTAAACATTGTACCTTCGGGTAATAATATATGTGCTTTTCTATAACCTTTTATTAGTTTTACACTACCCGAGATAGTACTAACATTTGATTCTTGTAGGTTCAAGTGTGAGAAATATTTCTCCTTTTTGAGTATTGTGTGTATGGTTGCACTATCAACTAGACATATGTCTTCATCATCAATAATAAGTTGTGCCACACGATCCATATTCTTCAAAATAAAACACATAATATAAGTAAAGTATTTAACTGAATAATTAAAAGGAAATAACATGTTTTATTAAGTCAAGTGAGTAGATAAAGTACGTCTCATAGGATAACATAGGTAACTTGAAAGAAAATAAACGAAACAAAAACAATAACAACATCAACGTGAAGACGTTTTATTCTTGGCTTTATTGACAATCTTATTATTGGCTTTATGGATCACTCGTTTGTGAGAAAATCACTCACATCCAAATGAGTGGTATCATTTTGGTCTTCTGGAACACCAAGGTTGTCAATACCGAGGTTATCAATATCAAGGCTATCAAATTTTCCTTCATTATATGCAAAGTTAACTTCGACCCCTTTTCCTTTGTTCTTTTGGGATCGTTGGTAGAGTTCCACCAAATGTTTGGGTGTACCGACATGCACGGGCGATGATTAGCACCACCACATCGATAACATGCACTTTCTATGGCACCTTTTATTTTTTCACCTCCATCATTTTTGATCATTTTTCCTTTCTCTTGCCACTTTTTGTGACCACTTGTATTCCCGGACTGAAAACCATGATAATTACCTCGACTAAAACCACGCCCTTGGTTGTGGCCCGTCCGTGGCCACGTCCTCGTCCACGGTCATATCGACCGCGACCTCTATATACCATATTTGCTTCGAAAGTGGGCGAGATCGATTGGGCGTGACTCATGGTTTTCATCAATAATTCATTGTTTTGTTCGCGACAAGTAAACACGAGATCAAATCACAATACTTTTTAAAGCCTCTTTCACGGTACTGTTGTTGCAATAGTAAATTAGAGGCATGAAATGTAGAGAATGTTTTTCAAGCATTTCTTCATCAGTGATTTTTTCTCCACATAAAGTTAATTGGGAGGTAATTTTAAACATAGCAGAATTATATTCGCTCACTGTTTTAAAATCTTTGAACCTTAAATGAACCCAGTCATAGCGGGCTCTTGGTAAAATCACTGTTTTTTTATGTTCATATTTGTCCTTCAAATGATTCCAAAGGACAAGTGGGTCCTTAACAGTGAGATATTCATATTTTAAATTCTCATGGAGGTGATGGCGTAAGAATATCATTGCCTTAGCCTTTTGTTCAACAGTTGTTATTTTTCCCGCTTGAATTGTATCACCAAGACCATTAGCAGCAAGGTATATCTCGGCATCCAGAACCCAAGACAAATAGTTTTGTCCACTTATATCCAAAGCCAAAAATTCAAGTTTCGCAAGATTCGACATGGCTAGCAATATTACCAAATATATGCAAGTTAACATTTACTCAGGTTAACAAATTAACACATCAACTAATAATATATTGAAAGTAGAATATTTTGACGTTACAACGTTAATTATGAATCTGTGTATTAGTATAATAATGAAGAAAAACAACAGTAACATGCCAAACCGACATCCACCAACATACAAGAAATAACAATGGTAGAAACAATATTAAAAACAAACGACCAATTAAACAAACACAATACGAGTCACACACAACAAAAAAATAGATAGAAAACAGATTTATAATGTAAACACACATAAATATGTTACAAAACAAATATAAACTTATGTCCATATTTACACAGAAACAACATAATGTATAAATGAAAATACCAGTAGGTACATAGCAAACACATTACATAGAATACGAAACTAGATTATATCATCTATTACAACTCAGAAAACACAATATTATATACAAATTAAACCAGAACCACAAACAATCATGTTATTATTAAATATCGCAATAAACCAAACCATAACACACTAATTGCAAAATGCAACAAACAAATTTTGATTCATCTAAATAGGCTTACAAATGAAAGTACTAGTGGCAATAACACAAATACATATGATAAAAAAAAGCGAATAAATTTATAGAGCATGAAGTGTAATATTATGCATCATCCTAAAAGATATATAAAAGTCATCAATTGTCACACAAACAACAACAAATGCAAATATCACACAAAATGAGAATATAACAAAAAATTACAAATCTTATAGAGGAATGTGTACACACATTATATAAGACAACAAGTTAACACACAACAATTAGAATGATGTGTAGGGAAACAAACAAAGTCAAACATTCATAACCAACTATCATGAGGTCTTTGATATACGCATACACAAACAATTACATAAAATAACATATATCAGTTTGCACTATAGATATAGATAATATAACACAACTTTTTAAGATAGACAAAATTCATCATACGCACACAATGTATACCATGATCAATGAATGGACATCAAGACATACCGCTCAAAATCAAGATCGCACTTTGAGGCTATCGTGCTGATAATGTGTTACGAAATAACGATAATCGACAAGAAGTATAAGTTAGAAGAATTGAAAGATTATGGAATGCATTTTTATTGAGTGATTACAAACTACATTATGAACCTTTATTTATAGGGTTATAACAATCAAAGTATCTAGTACAACCATTATTGAGGGAATACAAAAGGTGAAAGGTTATGAAGGTTAAGGTATATGGATAGCCACACACATAAATATTCATAATAGTGATCGCATATTGTCTTATTGTTTCCATGGTTTGTTGAATTAAGTTATCTTCACCATTTTTACGGTCCCAAACACAACATTGTGAGTTAGCGACATAAATTTTTAAAGGTTTGCAAGAACTGAACATGTTTTGGATAAAAATACAGGCCACAACAAATGAAATTCAAGGCCGGTTCAATGCATGATAAACAAATCTATGCACAATCATTATTACTTTGGAAATGCATCCACTATTGTCAAGACTCACACTGTGCCAAGACGTGATACCTTAGGGCGATATGTTTGCACTACAATATGGTGGATCTGCATCTCACATTAAGATATTTAAAATTATTCAACCCTTGTCTCAAACTCTTATTTCACTAATATATGGATATTATAAGGTGTTATGACCTTCATGAATGTGCCAAATCTTAAAGGCTAGGAAGCGAAAGGCCATTGATTATATCTTGAAGTATACCACTTAACATCTTTGTAGAAGCTTATAACTCATCCAAGCTAGCATTCATATTAATTGAATTTATTATGCATTATTAGTCAAATAAGAGGTCAATGGAAAGAATTAACTTAATCACTGGAATTATTCAGAACTTTACCATGCTATTACAATGATGCCTACATTGATGCTAAAATCATAATGCCATTAATTAATATGTAAGCTAAACCACTATTACTTTGAGCTTCATTCCAATAGTGTTTTTAATGAAAAATGTGAGGTTGCGTTATATTGTAGCATTTCACCAGTTTATAAAATATGGTGCCTTTGATTGGGTTGAGGTCTAATGGGAGACAAGTTGCAACAATTGTTGCTTCCTTGACATATAATCTGCATCCAGTTACCTGTAGTATTTTAGGAGCATCTGACTTTCTATACAATCCAACATCCGCAATTACATCATCTCTTTGTATCAAAGAAAAAAAACTTGTTTCTTAGTAAGGGGGCTGCTATTTTTATCTTTAAAAGCTACATGTCATCATCTCCTTGTATCAAAGTAAAAAATGTTTTTCTTAGTAAGGGAGCTGCTATTTTTATCTTTAAAAACCTACATGTCATATGCTGGTATCTTATACGCAAATAAAGGAATGTAGTGGAACATATGTGGCATGTTGAATATATATAGCTTATATTATAAACAACTATTTTATTTATGAATAAAACATGAGCACTAATAAACCATCACTTTATGTGTGTTAGGAATTGGAAATTCCATTGTGAAGTGTCGGTCACCCCAAATATAGACTAGCACAAGTTAGCTCGTAGACATATAGTTATTTACTAGTTATTTAGTTAGTTATTTAGTTTAGAGTAACACCGTGGAGGAGGAAGGACGGGTCTTTACCCATGTATGCACGATCCACGAATCCGAAGGAGGACGTGTAGTTTGTAACTATAAATACCCTCTACCTCCCAAGGTAGAGGTTGGACCTTCATTCATCTTAATCTAACCTTCTATGTTTTCTTTCACTTTCTCTCTAGAAAGGCTCCATCTTCCACTTTCTCTCTCTAAAACCTCTAAACAATTCGACCCATTTTATTGTTATGTTATGTGTTTATGAAATCCAATATGTTACAAATGGTATCAAGAGCCATGGTTTGATCATTCATCTTTCATGTTTTGGATTTCTAGTGGTTTTATATGATTTTTGGGGTTGAAAAAGTTTAGTGGTATTTTCATCATTTGGACCATTTCTAGTGTTAAAGTTTGAATTTTGATTGTACTTTTGTGTTTAGAATCATTATAAGTGCTTAGGTTTTGATTTGGAAGGCTTGAATCAGTGTGGTTGGATTGTTTTTGGATTGGAAAGTGGTGCTTTTGAATATGTTCTTCGTAGAGACTTGTAGTTATATTTCTTCGTAGAGACTTGTGGTTATGTTCTTCGTAGAGACTTGCGACGTTATGTTTTTTTCGTAGAGACTTGCGTTATGTTTTTCGTAGAGACTTGCAGTTATGTTTTTCGTAGAGACTTGTGGTTATGTCCAGATTCAATGTATCTGTCTAGAGACTTGTAGCCTATTTTGGTAGAGACTTGATGCCTATTTTCAGTAGAGACTTGTAGCCCATTTTGGTAGAGACTTGACACTTATTTTTGGTAGAGACTTGTAGCCTATTTTCGTAGAGACTTGGCGCCTATTTTTGGTAGAGACTTGTCTTTACAATTTCTAGCAACTTGTCTCTGTTGTTACTAGCGAGTTGCTCTTTAGCGACTTGGCCACTTAGCGAGTTGCTCTTTAGCGACTTGGTTCATAGCGAGTTGTCTCTAGCGACTTGAGCATCTAGCGACTTGTGTAGCGAGTTGCTCTTAGCGACTTGATACTTAGCGAGTTGGTTCTTTAGCGACTTGAGTTCTAGCGACTTGGTGCTTTAGCGACTTGTGTCCGACTTGGGTCCTAGACTTGGTCTTAGCGACTTGGTTCAAGAATTCTTAGCGACTTGTTGACTTTTCGACAAAACTTCAAACGGCTATAACTTTTGATCCGTAACTCCGTTTCGCGTTCTACCCATCAAAGCGACCGTGAGAACGAGGAGAATGTCACTAAAGTTGATTCGGTCAACCTTCGAGGCTAAATCCGCTCCGAATAGAAGTTATTGAGGTTTTATGTTTTAGACCTAAATTTCTCGAAAAATCGATAAACCAATAAATCTCAACCAAACAACATCTCGCTAATCCTACAAACAATTATATGTCCTAACACACAATTGTCTATCATTTTGACAATCCATCAGTCATCTTAACACGTTCCATTGGTCATTGCTTAACGGTTTGGTCTTGATTTTAGTAAAATCCATGAAAGATTCTATTTCTCGGTTTAAATCATAGACTTGTAAAATCCGTGGATTCATCAACATCATGTCTTACACTCTGATTCGGTGATTTGAAGTACTCAAACCGTATGATGTTGTAGACAACCATGAGAATATTAGCTATCTTGAGCGATTCTGGATGATGGAATCAATCAATGATGATTTGAGTTCTTCATGCTCCGAGTCCAATGAGAAAGATTTGCACTGTTCGAGCTACGAGAATGCCATGCAAAGGAAAGCGACATTGAACCTTATCAACAACTTCACTCTCACCTCATGTTACTTCTACCCACATCAATGGAGCGAACATGTATTGCCCTCTTCCGTCGGGACTTATCCACATTAACGAGAACTCTGTTGTTAAACCTAGAGCAATTGGAGCTACAACTTGACAAAGAGAAGGTTCATAAGGATAATTCCAGTACGCACTTCAAGTGATCTACAAACACTTTCGGTCATTCATTAGAAGGAATTCACATCGATTATGATCAAGACATGGTGAAATGTCCTTCAAGAGACACTTTGGAATGGAAATTAGCGTGTTCACGGAGACACTTATCCATCTCATGGATAATGTGGAGAAGTATATTGAGGAAGTTACTCGAAAGATGAAAAAGTAGATGAGAGTCGGTGCAGTTGAGAGATATTTGTGATAAGTCGGGTAATGTATCGAAAAGGTCGGGTGTTCTTGAATGCGAGAATATCGAAACAACAAAGAATGATGTAACCAATGCTCAAGAACTCTGTCACACAAGAAGTGGATGTTGTGATCGAAAAGGCAAATGAATCTCGGGTACAATCAATAAATTGTTGTGTTGAGACCGGTATGGCACGGATGTTGGATCGATTGACACTTGAATCTGAGGCTCGAGAGAGATAAGCTTGAAACGACCGGTGTTCGGTGACTCTTGTTACACATGATGTGGATGCGATATCGGACCGAAATTGAGCAGAGTCATGTAATGAGGTACCCTTCTTCGTTCAACACAATGCATCGCTAAAGTACTTAAACAAACGATCATGATCTTGAACATGACTTTGATAAATCTTACATGGCGAGGTGAGTCTCGAGATTAAGTGTTTCAAAACAAAAGATATGGTTGATAAAAGGCTTTTGATGAACTTTCAAACAAATTCTCAAATCTTGAAAAACATTGCATTTCACTTGAAATTGCGATACATAGTAAAGAAGAAAGTTTTCAACAACAAACCATGTAAAAATCCGGAACTTCACGAATTCGTGAACTTTTGAAATTAACACTTTGAAAGCTCGACTTCAAGACAAAGACTCAACCATTTACAATCGAAGAAACATATTTACATCTTGAATGTGAAAAGTAATTTAGTCATGAATACACAAGACATTGATGCTACTATAACAAGAAATAATGAATTGTCAATTTATGTGGCTAAATTACTAAAGGAAAATGAGTCTTTGAGAAAGCATCACATAGAACTAAGTGACTCATCAAAGAAGCTAGAACTAATTCAATGGAACAAACAAACCCTTTGATAGCAAAGATTGATGAACTCAAAGCTCAACTTCAGGAAAAGAGTTTCGCCATTGTTGCCTTAAAGAATGAGCTTAGAAAAACCGTAGGGAAAAGTGTGAACACTAAGTTTACAAAACCATCAACCTTGGGGAAGCCAGTTTCTCATCCCACTAGAGACCGGTCCGTTGTTAGGCGACCCTCGCATTTAAATCTGAAAGAACAAAATTTTCAAAAACACGGTTTGCCTCCCAAGTTGATGAGAAACAAGTTTTGTCAAAACCAGTCACTTCACCAGAGTTACCTAAGAATAAGGCTTCTAGCTCCGTTAACTCTCAACACGTAGCCACGTCTACTCCCAGCACCTCTAGGATTAGTTCGAAAACAGTGTCAAAACCAAGCATTAAAACCCAGAATTCATATGATATGAATGACTTGTGGAAGAACTATTATCTAGAAAAAGCTAGGAAAAAGGCACAGATTCGAAAAGATGGAATTTTAGGTGCAAGACCTAGGGTGAGGAATTCTCGATTTCAAGACCACTGCTAGTAGTTGTAAACCACTACCTAGGAACACTCAAAAGACTAGGGATTGGCGTGCATCTAAGAATAGTTATGTGCATAAGAATGCTAAGCATGTAGAAAACAAAACTAGAAATTCGAGTCTTTTCCACATAAGAAACATTTTCCTAATTCACATGCCAAGGTACAATCCACTAAGACTACTAATGGCTAAGGTTCAACATGTTATGAAGCAAAACAAACCAAAAACTTCGCCTAGATGGATACCAACTGCTAAATCTTTGGAAACTAGGAATAAGGATAAGTCTTCCACTATGCATAAGAAGCCTAACAATCCTAGACCTTGCAATAAGTGGATACCATCTGGTAGAATGTTTAAGGATGCTGGACTTAGGTGGATACCTACCGGAAAGCTGTTTTCCAATGGCAAAATCAAGGTTGACCGTGAAACCCCAAAGGGTTTGGATACTAATGTCACTAACCAATATATATGCAATCAAGCTTGTAATGTTAGTGCAGGTAGTCCTTACTCGATTCGAGATACTTGATCCTTCACAACATGGACTGGCTTAAAGTATGGATAACAAATGGATTGATATCTCATAACTCACGGGTTCAAGTAACTCAACCTTGATATTCATTCGGCTATGACGTCTGCTCACATCGATTCGGGCCTCGTACTTCATCATTATGGCGTCTGCAGATAACACTTGAGCCCCATTCCTCAAAGAAAAGAAAAGTGTACGCCTCGATGCGCTTTATCTTAAGAAGAAGAAATCTTCATTTTATGACCATTCTCATCGACATTCTTCATCAACAAGCTTCATGTTTTCCATGCTCACTCAATCCTCAAGTGGATCTACATTCATTGGTGTATATTCTTATTCACTTGTTCAAATCAAAAATGGCAACTTCGGATGCAATTTTTGAGGGGAGAAAGTGCTTATACTACATGTTGATGGATGCTTGAACTATGGTCGACTATGACTCTCCTTCAACGCCTAATGCTTCACTTACTAAGGATAAATGGGATTCATTGTTTGGGATTCATTGTTTCAAGATTTGTTTGATGAGTACTTCCAACCTCCAACGAATGTTGATCATCTAGTTTCAAGCTCATGCTCGGGTTCCTCACCGACTCAACTGGGTTCACCATCTAAGAAGTACTTCTCGAATTCTCAAGAAAACTTATCTCCGCGTTTCACAAGGCGTTGATTATGACTATCATGATATTGTAGTTGCACTTTTGAATAATGATCCGCTCTTTGGTATTCCTTTGCCAAATCTTCACGGATTATTGTTCCTCTCATTGTGCACACTATAAATCAACCACATGAACATTAAGGAAATTGACCACCTCATCCGCTTAAAGACATTATTGGTGAATCTTCCATATCAGTCTCTACATGTATACCTTTAGGAAGAATGCATTGATGTTGAGGAATCATTTGTTTCGGTTCATTCAATGGGTCAATGTACATCCGATTGTATGTTTAGTCACGTGTTGGGCATTTGACACAAGTTGATTACTTCGGAGTTAATCATTTATCACTTATTTGAGATTGAAGTTGACTTTCAACAAAGGCGTGTTCTTATTTGATAACTTGCTCGGGCTTAAGATTTTGAGTTGAAGACTTGGCTTATCTAGTTACCGGCAATCGGGGTGGTTGGTTGAAGACACAGTTAACTATCACTATTAGGAGTTACGTTGTTTTACTCAGTGTCACATGCATATGACGATGTGGATAATCTCAAGAGGTGTTAATGTCTCATACTTTGTTTGAGTAGTGAGTACTTAGAGATTTGCTTGAAGCATAGATTCTCGACACCGTTCTTCCATCATTAAGTGCAAGCTTAAGATACAAATGCGGGGAATTCGACTTCAGTTTCAAGTTTGGTATATCGGGTTTTCTTCAACTGTGGTCACTTCAAATTGTCTACATATGGTTTGATAAAGATAGTCGAGAGAGTTTCATAGCGATTGATTCTCACGAGATTCATTTGGGCTATTTGAGTTCTTCTCACAAGATTTCATGTTAATGGGTATATTATGTTTTCTTGATTACGAGGTATCAAAACCAAAGGGGAAGGAGACATATATCTAAAAGCACAACGAGTACACATGATGAACTTAACACTTCTACCGATTGAAGTTATCCGGAAAGACAATGGTCATAACCGTAGAGAACCTCGGTGTTTAACTCGTAGCCTTTGGTGTATTATTCCAACTATTTGGGGAAGGATATATTATTCCAACTATTTGGGGAAGGATGTATTATTCCAACCATTTGGGGAAGTGGTCTCTGGATACTTTTGGTATGTGTTAACTCGACTTTCGATGGGAAGAAATATGAGAAGAATATTTGGGCGTGAGATGATATTGCTTATCGACGTCTTCTATATGGTTTATGGTAGTGCTTCGGTTATTGCTTCATGTACACAATGTAATGATGATTCGATGAGATCGCAACCATCGGGGAGAGATATGTGTACATCGGGGACGCACAACATGTTCACATGATCGAGCTTAATCGTTATTCGGAGTTGATATCCGCAGAGAAGATCAGTGATTCAACCAGTTACTGTGATGTCGTTGTCTCTACTCTGGTTGGGTACTTGTGTACATTATGGGCTGATTGGTTATATGGAAGATAACTAGAATGCACCTGCTAAAATGAAGATGTTGATATTTTGGATCCCTGAATAGACAACTGGTCAATCTCGAAGAGTAATGTGTACATCGGGGACGCACAACAGGTTCATGTGATCGGACTTAATCAGTTATTCCAAGATTTGATAACCACTGAGTCGATCAATGTTTCAACTTGTTACTTCGTTGTTCTCGTGATTCTTCGGGGTGCTGAGCTTCATACAATGAGACCGTTCTTATTCATTTCTACTTCTTGGGGAAATGGTCTTTATAGTTTGTCGGTTTGGGGAAGCTACCAAAGTCTCACTTTCAGAAGGCTCAAGTTCTGACGACGATTCAAGAGCCTCGAAAGCTTTGGTGGTGAAAGTTTAAGAGATGATGACTTCTATCTTCTACAAAGTGTTGAACGATTTCCTTATCTCGGTACTCGTATCATCATCTTCTTAAACTATTTCTCTATCTTTGTAAATAATTTTCAAAAATCAAAATACAAAATATAAAACCAACAAAAACAAAATAGAAAATATAAAATCAACAAAAGCCCATAAAAATCGAAAATTGAAAAATACCAAAATATGTTTTCTCAAGACATGTCTTACGGTATCGATAACATCTACGGTCTTAGAAATGTCATTCAATAATGGCACGGGACTTTAGATGAAGTTCGAGCGAGGAGGTGTAAATATTTTTTTCTAAACATGTCTAAAAACTGTGGCTTCTGATTATTTGAGATCAGTAACCGGGCTTCAAACAATGGCTTGCGATTATTTGATTGTAACCCGTGCTTAAACTATGGTTTGCTATTATTTCGATAGCAACCCGCTCTTCAAAGAAAGGAAAGTGTTGCGCTAAACCAATTTTCAAAATATTTCGTGCACTTATCCTAAAACAATTTGAGGAAAGTATGTCGAAGGATCTGTTGTTCCTACACAAATGTTTTTCCGTCTAAAATTCTTGAGAAAAATATTTGTTGTTTTCAAAAATGGTGGTAAATGAGTTGCTTGTAAATCAATCGATTCGAAGTTTTATAAAAATTGAAAACTCAATCAATGACTTCAGTGCTTTTAAACTTTTCAGAAAATGAGTCATTGATTGAGGGGAGAATGTTTTCAAATTTACATCATCTAACGGACTTTCTTAATTATCCTACGTGCTTAATTAAAATGATATTTGCCTATGTTGAAGGACTAGGTGCCTAGGATATGATTGTTAGGATTAGATGATTAGAGTTTGATAAACACATTATTCCCATACCTTATATGATTTGATTGATATGTTGGATTGACTTTTATTAGTCGATTCTTGTTTGGGTGATGTCGACCACCATATATTTGTATGTGTGTTCACTAACGTATGCGGTATATTGGTATATAAGAATGTTCCCGATCCGGATCCCACAATTGAAGATGATTGGATGCCAAAAGGAAAGGGTAACTATATCTTGGGTTGACAAATGAAGAAACGGAGCTTAATTGGACTTCTATGGAGAGTTGGCATAAATGCAACGTAAGAGGTCTCACTTGCATCGCGCAAGTGATTGAAGAAATGGAGCTTAATTTGACCTCGGTTGGCATTAAAATGCAACGTAAGAAGTCTCACTTGCATCGCAGACGGTTTTCTTCCAAGCCCTACGGCACAACAACGAAGCTTCTCAACCACCTAACGTATCTTTGTGCGGGATACCATTTTAATACCATTTTGAAACAATTTTGAATAAATTGTTTTGAAAATGGAAAATATTGTTTTGAAAATTAATTGAAAATTTTGAAAATCACGGACTTCATTTTATCAAAACCTAAGTCACTCAATCATCGACTACGGTCATCGATTGAGGGAGAGTGATTTAAAATAAAATATTTTCAAACGATATTTCTTCATAAAAGTCCGTTTGTACAATAATAAGTGGTGATCTAAAGATTTAATGTTATGTCATGGTATGATTTTTCTTTAGAATCAAGATCTTTCAAAATGAAATTTTTTATGTTCTTGTTTGATTGTGAAATTGTTTTATTTTACTTAAAGATCTCTTAAAACAATCATACGACACTAACAATCTTTAATGTCTTAAAATGGTCCTTATCATCATTTTCAAAATTAAATCTTGCCACGTCTTTCCCAAAATTTTCTAAATGATTTAAATCAATTGGGATCACAAATCTCAATTGGTTTGAAATTTTTGATCGGGGAGAGATCGTGATTTAAATCTCTTATCTGTTTTAATGGAATTGGTTTTAGTCCTTTAAAGGCACTCCGCCTCCATGTGCCAAACGATTTCAAATATATGATGCACATGTTGAGGAGGAGCATTTATCCAAAAACAAGATGAGTTTTTAAATCGGCACATATTCTCCCATGTTTTCTAAACCTTATTAAATCACTTGGGATCCAAAATCTCAAAGGGTTTGATATTTTGATCGGGGAGAATTTGTGATTTAATAATGAAATTTGATAAAGGTGATCGTTTTGATTCAATTGTGCAGTTGCTCTCTCATATGTGCTAAACGCTTTCGAATCTCGAAGCACATATTGAGGGGAGCATTTCAAAAGAAAATGGTACAAAGATTTAATGTTTCAACATAAGCCTTGATTGATTTTCTAAATGGTTTCTTAATGGCATGTGATCGTGGAAGTGCTTCAAAGAACTCTTGCCTCTATGTGATAAAATGATTTCACTTATCCTATGCACATATTGAGGGGAGAATTTACCAAGAAAATCAAATGGCTTTTTCTATGAAAATTGTGATCAAAGAAAATATTTCAAAGTCCTCTTGCCTCCATGTGCTAAACAATTTCTAAAATCATATGCACATGTTGAGGGGAGGTTTTCTAAATGATCAAAACTATTAAGGTACAAAATGCTTTGATCTCGTATCACAAGTACCTTGATTGTTTTCCAAATGATTTTCAATTGGTTTCAAGGAAGAATGAACTGTACCAAAAGACCGACCATTTTACTTTATGTATGGAGTTATAAGGATGGTGAGGTTAGGTATTAGTTCCCACGATCCACCGAGCCGGAGGATCTACCGAGGACAATCCACTAGATAGTGTAGAGTCCTTAGGTATATTGAAAAAGGAGAAAAATGAGAAATGGGAAGAGTGCGGATGAGATAGAGCTAGTAATCTGGAATAAACCCAACAAGGTTCTAGTAATGAAGTCTCGGTAAGCACTGAAGGGTTGAAGAATGAAAAAAATGAAATGAGAAAAGGGTGAAAAGAAATAGCCCTCCAATAATTCAACCTTAGAGCGATAACGGGTTCAATACATATGCTCTTGGTGGTTACTAAGGTAACACTGGTATTGAAGACAAGACGTCATGGACCCAATGGACGCTTTGCACTAAACTTCCCAAGCCACTCAAGTTCCTCTTAAAGGGCTTGTTTCATTCTCACGGGAACCGACATAATCTATCGACTTTCTCTTAGAGATTGTTGATATTGAAGAAGGAGACCCTCTCCCTAGTCTCCGGCATAGGAACCAAAGATGCACAATTGAGTCTAGAGCCAAGAGATCATCCACAATATCTCATTAGGACACTAAATTAATGAAGACTTGCTGTTTCACACAATGTGGAAAGTAAGAATATATTAAGAGTCCTACGCATTATCCTTGTGGTATTGCCAGAACATCCGAGTGATATGTTAAATATTCACGATGAAGATGGAAATCCTTCTAGAGCCAACATCAAACAAGCTCTTGGTGGGTGACATGTGAGATCTTGCAAAAGATCAAGCTTGTGACAACTGGATAGAAACAATGGGGCGATTCATTATTGAATCAACCTTGGTCCGAGAAATGGATTGACGAATACCTTTGAAAAACCGTTCGTTGTGCTTAAAATTCTTTTCTCTAGCACTTCTCGATTGTGTATTAATCTTTCAAAATTTTCTCTATCAAAGGGTATTTATGATTGAAAATTGATTTTACTCATAAAACCTTCGTCGTATTGAAAAACTCTTTCTTTAAGCAATACGCGATTGTTTTCAAATCATTTTCTATCAATCGATGAATCTCAATTTCTTTGGTTCACTCACTCCGTGTTGTCTTCTTTGAGACGTTCGGTTTGAGAACGGCTAGAACATTGCGAAACCACATCAAGGAGATTCTTAGGAATTATACGATCACGAGCGGTACTTGTCTTGATCAGCGGGAACCGTGGGCGTGTACCTCAATTCAACGAAAGTGATCAAAGACACTTTCGTGTGATTTATTGCTAAATGTTGTTTGCGGTACACCCGATGGTTGCGGTGATCGAAATTGAGGAGTCATTCCATAGCCGCATGCTCACGGCATCCACACTTAATTGAAGAAATCATGACTGGTGCATATCTACATAACACGGCTCGATATTTTCATACTATGCTTCGCTTTCTGCTGCAAAATATCATGAACCGATAAAGCTTCCGCTACTCGATGGAAATATGTCATGATTCAAAAGTGTGAGCATGTCGGTCCAAAAGTCACAACATCACATGATGGCAACACAACAAAGGGTGATCCGAGATTTATTGTGGTGATGATCTCAATGAAAGCTCGAAGATCATCAAGATGTGGATCGGTTCAAAGACCTCCACCGAAGTACAAAATAATCGGACTTTGAAGAGTCACTACTAAAGCACAAAGATTACGAAGTTGAAGAATTAAAGTCTACGAGCTCAAGACCGAAGATTAAATAGAATGCTAGGATTCAAAATGTAAAACATGGGGTGACCTCCTTAGGGAGATTGTTAGGAATTGGAAATTCCATGTTAAAGTGTCGGTCACCCCAACTATAGACTAGCATAAGTTAGCTCGTAGACATGTCGTTATTTACTAGTTATTTAGTTAGTTATTTAGTTTAGAGTAACACCGTGGAGGAAGGACGGTCTTTACCCATCAGTATGCACGATCCACGGTCCGAAGGAGGGCGTGTAGTTTGTAACTATAAATACCCTCTACCTCCCAAGGTAGAGGTTGGACCTTCATTCATCTTAATCTAACCTTCTATGTTTTCTTTCACTTTCTCTCTAGAAAGGCTCCCAACTCATCTTTTTCTCTCTAAAACCTCTAAACAATTCGACCCATATTGATTGTTATGATGTGTTTATGAAATCCAATATGTTACGGGATGTAAAGATTTTTTTCATGCCATGCTTTAATTCTTTGAGGCTCTTGTTTTTTAGGTGGGTGTCACTTATAAAATCATGTAAATTCACCTATATATAACCTTAAGAGAGAACCAACATGAAACCATAATATAACCTTAAGAGGTGAACATAAGATATCATACCAGGGTAAATATAGTATGACTTCGACCGCTCAGTAAGTTGAAGTTATTAGATCAAACATGCAAGAGGTAAACATAAGATATCATACCAGGGTAAATATAGTATGACTTCGACCGCTGAGCAAGTTGAAGTTATTAGATCAAACATGCCGATGTGCTGCAACCATAGCAAAAGTTGATATTATAAAGAAAATAATAGCTTAAGTGCAAAAAAGATCTTGTTAAATGAGTAGCAGCATAAAAGACATTAAACACAAACGTTACAAATACAAAACACAATAATATCATCTTACATTCACTTACTTAAAACACCCATATTTCTAAGAATCATATGTACAAACACCCATATTTCGGCTGTCCAAACACCTATGTTTCTGCTGCATCATAAACTTGTCTAGACATCGTTTCTGCTGTAAAAATCAACATATAAACCTAGTGTCCAAACAACTATGTTTCAGCTGCATTATAAACCTGTCCAAACAAGCAGGATTGAGGTTGTTCTTTATAACTCGCGTCTTCACTTACTGCAGCCAAAGCACAATATCTTCTCATTTTTAACACAAACATGAAATTGTCCTACTTATAGTTATGCATAAAAACACAATCATTCTTTAGGTTTTTCGGCTTACCTAGTTTCCTAATGTGAGCATAACGTAAGGATCACTACCTCATATCTCGGATAGCAAGATCACTGCCTTTGATTACATTGACCTTTATGAAACCAACAAATTGGACCATACCTGCCTATATTGAGCATCAAAAAAATAAGTAGTCTGATGCAAACTGTGATAGTACATAAAAGTAAAACTTCCACCTGGTCTATATTTATGAATTTCTTAGTCACAATAGAGAAAATTGATTTGACTGCACAATAAAGCCCTTATTCCAATATGTCACAGTGAATATTTTGGAAAAGCATTTCTTTCGATTCAAAGATAACTTAGTAGAGGCGACGTGGCTATTTTGATCCACTTACCTATGGGTGGATTCTGGCTATATTAACTCTAACGGGTCAAATATGTAAACTAACCATTCTTGTGAAAATCATATTGAAATTTTGCATGTCATATGAATGTGCGAATTTCGACACATGTATATCTAAATACAAACACATGCCACATCAAGATCTTTCAGCTGTGTCAGAAGAAGACCTGTCAGACACCTATTTTTCAAACGTTGCTCAAGCGGGGATTGCAACTAAAAGTATGAATGAGATACTTATGATTGATTTACACAACGAACAATTAAATAGCGCACTACAAGACGATGTCGAGACTTTTGATGGTCAGTCAAAATGAAGAAGAAAATTATCCAAAATTTACATGGTCAAAATACTTGTTTTCAACAACTGATGTACAAAATAAAGCTAGTAAAATATGTAAAAATAAAGCGTTTGAAAGATAGTTAAAGTTGACAGTTTCAGCCCTTGGGGAAAACAGTTAACAAAAGTTTTGCACCATGTGTACCAACACAGTAAAGAACCAATTACCGTTTGATAGGGTGTAGAAACAATATCACTAATAAGAGCTACTGCAAGTGTTACAAACAACTCCATCAACTCAAATTTTGTCAACGATAATGCATCCATCAACACAAAGCATGTCAATGAGAAACAAATCATTCATTCCATTTTGAAAGAACTATACTTAAAAGTTTCTTATTCTAGTTTGTAATCATACCAGAATGTGCATAAGTTTTTTTTAGCATAAATAGATTTTTAGCGCTAAATAGCTAGTTATAATCAAAACAAAAAAAAAAATAGTATAAAAAATACAACTTCAAAAACTTCAAATTAAACCATAAATCATCAACAAAAATCGTACCTTTTTTTCCGTGAATGAACCACCAAGCTTCAAGGGATCTCCAATTTGAGTCGAAAAGAACCCTAAATAAAAAATAAAAAATAAATAAAATAACCACAAATTTAAAACCAAAATCAAAACCCTTATTGAAAAATATAATTAGGTTTAATCACTCGCATGTATATAGTAACTAAACTGTAATTGAAAATCCAACATACCCGATTGGTGATTATTCGATCTAGCCTTTTGAAGTGCATTTGGTGATTAATTTCCTGATTCTTTTTAATATAGAAGTTGATGGCAGGTTAATGGTAGAGAAGATGAATATGTATTTCAATTAGGGATTGTGTTATTGAATTATGGGTGATTTTTTTGCGGATTGAATACGTTAGAAAATGAATGAAAATGAAGTAGGATGCGTTTTGCTATTTGTGTGGATTTGAATTTGAAAACACCGAGTGAAATGTGGATGATGAAAATATTGTTTGACTGGCATTGGCGAAAAATTAATGTTGAGCCAAATGAGTAGGGATTCTGTTATTGTGATGCTATTAGATTGAAGATGGTAACTTTTTGAATGATACTAAATAGGGAGGAAGGTTTTATGTCACAACTTGTTGACTGCTCCACTGGTTTGGGCGCCTGTATGTAGACGTCAACACCCAAGTTCGAACCTTGCAAGTCTTAATATTTTTTTAATAGGTAACCAAATGTAGTGCCATTGTGGCAATTCCATGTCATCATATGAGGCTTCATGTCATCATTAATGTGCCTAGTAAGCAATTAATGTGACTAGTAAGCAATAGTGACGTGTCATATGTAGTGTCATATATATGTATAGATTCATGTGCATTGTTTTGTCATATATGCAGGTTTTTATATGATTAATTAAAGATGGAAAACTTGCAAAACATATGGAAAGTGTGAAAGATACTAATTTGCTTAATTATTTAGGTTAGAAGGTATGTTATATTTGGTTCATTTAGTTCATATTTTCCTTTATCCAAGGATGTTTCCAAGCTTTTGATCAAGCTTTGAGATCAGATTACAATTTTAGGGTAACAGTTACGGTGAAATTTCAAGTATTAGTAATTATAGTGTCTGAGTTTGTGAGTGGTTCATTTATGATAAATATTGTAAGTTGGAGGATGAGTCAAAATGGGTCATTCCTGAAAATGTTTCAAAAGGGTTGGTTTGTGTGGGGTATAACAACTTAGCTACGTTGTTTTCTACTAAATTTTATATTAACCAAATCTATAAAATGCAAAATGTAGTAGTTTTATGACTTATATACTTTCTTTTAGGTTGATGTATATGTAAGGATTTGAAGAAGAGGTAGATCAAGCAAAGTGTTTCGCGAGCGCTTAAGATTTTTAAGGCGATTTCTTGATTCTTATCTTTCAATCATGGATCAAATTATGAAGGCAATTTATTTCAAGAAGTATTTGTATTTAGGGGTGTGGATTATCTTTAAGATAAAATGTTTTACCCATGGGGGAAAATTATAGTGTCCTCAAGCTAGAAATCGAAAAAGCCCATTTCTGCTTGGTATTGGTGGAGTGCCAACCTGATGAAGCCTATTTTTGTTCAATTTGTCAGATGTGGAGATTTGAAAATAATATGGATGTGAAATATGAATGTAGTCAAGCTGAGATGTATCCTTGAGAAACAATATGCATTTTGATTGATGCCAGTCATCTGGAAATGTAGCTCAGTGTACATGAGTCTCAGTGGAACATGATTTTTGCTCTCTTTTTGATGATGCCCTCTTGTAAGAGCCTCTGTGTACATGTGTATGGGTTGCGTATGTGCTCAGGTAAGGTGTTTGCATTATGGGAAATGTAGTCAAAGAGTTAGATTTCTCCATGGTTGCCTAGGTCTAGTTCATCCTTAAATATGTTCTAGCCTAGAAGAATGGTGATTAGAATCAGATGTGTCTTGAATAGTGATTGTTTTTATGTTTTCTGAGTAGTATATAGATTTAATTGCATTTCCATGAATCTAAGAATCCTTGTGTAACATGTTGATTATTAGCTTGTTCAATAAAATAATTCATCATTTCAAGAAAAGAAAAAGTTAGAAAGCAAAGAACATCTTCGTTTGTTTTTATCATCTCTACATGTGGAACAAGTTTGGATATATATTTTAGTTATTATCGTTACGGTGCTTGAAAAAAGTCCTCCACCAAGACGATATGATATAAATATAAGGTGAATGCCCAAAGCATCCGAAATGTACAATTATGACAGAAAGCTCAGATACGAGGAAGAAGATGCAAAAAATGGAACAACCGAAGAGGGTATCACGAATGGCAACAATGAGTCGCCACCACTCGAGCCATAAGTAGTCTCTGCTTAGAAACTGCAACATATCAGAGGTAGAAAAAAGGTTTAATTTCGAAAACATATTAACATTTGTATACAATGTTTTAAATAACTTTTTTGCCACGTTGGTTCAAAGTTATTACTTTCATTTACACTTTTTTCGTTAGTCGGGTATTTAAAACAATAAATTATATGTTTGTTTTCTCAATAAAATTTACATGTTTGTTTTAAAAAAATGTCCAAGTTATACTTTCATGCTACGTAAAAGTAATTAGGTTACAATTTCCCATAAATCAAATCACATCACTTATAAACATTGATAGACGAAGTTTCCAAAAAATAATACCAAGACTAACAATCAAATTAATATTGTTTTATGTCTAAACCTCATATGTGCGCGAGTGTCATAACTGGTTTTAATTATGTAGGTATACTTAATATTGCACTGACATCGGAAAACTCGTTTATTTAAATACCATGACGCCTTATAAACACAACAAATATCACACACGTTTTTTATAATCTAACAAGAATTTCATCTGCCATAATGCACGTCTAAACACTTCTCGTTTAAATCAAACTACTTTGCCATCTAATAAAGAATATTTTAGAAGATTGTATATTGTATAAACCCTCAATATAAGATCAATCTACTTTGCCATATAATAAAGAACATTTTAGAAGATTGTATATTGTATAAATCCGCAATATAAGATCACGTAAAATAATTATCTAGATATGTGGTGTATTAACATTTTTTGGTAACATTGTAAAACATTCACATGTGTAATAGATGGTAGTGTCTATAAATACCTCATTTCCTTTCATAAAATTTCATCAACTTTGAGGTATTGATATTACTAGAATATTTATCTCTCACACATTATTTTTTTATAACATGATACCTGCGTTATGTTGTAACGCGAGTTGTAGATGGTAAGCTACAATAAGTAAAAAAGAGGACGTAGTGTATGTGTCCATAGTTTTTCATAAAATTTAAGTGTCATATGTTACTTTTGTGATGAAAATGTAGATTGCAAAATATAAGCAAACATGATTACTTAAAAAAGATATAAAGTGCACGAATACTCAATTGTACCAAATTACCAATGCATTGTTTAGTTAAAATATAAAACTTTATATTATAATTTAAATATTTTCTTTACAAATTTTAATAATACAAAACATACATTAGCCAAAAATTTATAAGTCACAAAACAATATTCACAAGCTCAATTAATGTTCATAAGGAAATTAATAAAAACAAATGCCTTCTTCCCCTCCAATATGTGACTTCAAAATCAAAGATATTTATAATTTTTCACCACGTGTCTTCAATTCATCACTTCACTTTCTTCATCTTCCACAACGTACCTATCACCTCACAAACATCAATCTAACAAAATATTAGATGGATGATCTGGACTAAAACAAAAAATTTCAAGAACAACAAGAGGCTTTGAAATATTAGGGTCAACAAGATGAGGAAGAAAAATGGGGAAAAATCAAGATTTTTGTGTATAAGATTTTCGGCAAATTTGTGCAAGATTAAAGATTTGACTTTATTGTGCATGTAACAAAATCAATTGTCGAATGTATTGGTTTTTGGTGGTGATCGAGTTCCCTTAATCAAGAAAGATGCGAGTTTTCATTTATTTAAACTATTTTTAGGTTAAGTATAATTTATATTTTTATGGGGTTTTGGTAGTTTTTAGTTAATTACTCTTTGGGTTAACTTTAAATTTCAATCATGGGAAAACCCAATTTTGGGACTTTTGCTGGAGTAATTTGTCCTGTAAGGTTGAAGATGTGATTTGTTGTTGCATATGTGAGATTTTTTGTTTGGTATTTTTGCTCGGGCTTTTTTTTAATGGTTGAATTATGTTGAATAGTTCATTTTGTTATGTAAAAACAATTAGGATGAATAGCAAAGGTGTTGTTTTATTTGGGATTGAGGCACGATGGACTTGCGTTATTAGGCATCATATTTGTATTCCATGTAATTTTGATACTGATTTTTGGATTGTGTTTCTTTTAAGTCAGTTCTAGTTCTTTCGATGTTTCATTCTTGAATTCTGTATACTCATAATACTTGCTTGTAATATCGGAATAAGGGATGAAAGCTATGGAGGAGTCCTTCTGCATAATGTAATTCGTCTGTTTCACCGCCTACGAAGGAATGATGTATTGAATCAAGATGTTATGTGGAATTTGGTACCTTATGAAAGCATATTTTATTATATGATTGTATTATAATTTTTGTAGACATGAGAAAAAAACGATATTGAATTATTGATATAGGATAAATAAAGAATAGCGCGATGTAGGTAGGATTCTTAATAACATGCAACAAAAAAGCAAATGATTAGTGTTGTTAAGGACGACACAAAAGTTATTGAAATAAGGTTATGATCATGGTATCTTTTAGCAACATATGAAAGTGCTGAAAAGTTTCCGATACTAAGTCGTTAAAAGACTTATGCATGATTCCAAAGGGTCTGGATTCAATTCAAATGAACTTGAGATGAATTTCTGACGAGTGCTAGAAACGCAAACAGGTTTTTGTAAGAAACTAGAGCAGTTAGAGTGTTCATTTATTTATAATAGATATAATTATTGCCGTTTGTTTCCATGCCCAATTTCATTCTTTACCATTGCATTTCCATTACCGTTTCTTTCTTTTCCTTCTTATTCTTCTTCCACTTTTTCATAGCTTTCTATATGTGCAGGTTCGAGCATCGCAAAAGATTTAGAAAAAAAGAGGCAATGTTATGGAAGAGTATTGAGCAAACAGAAACACCAACGGTAGGATGTAGGAAACACAATGGCTTTTAATGATGGAAGGTTCAATGGTATGCTATTTTTACTAAAAGTGCTAATCACCACATTCATTTGTGTTCATAGTTTGTCACATACCAAGGCGAAAAAAATATAAATAGACCATATATTTGAATCAGATGTCTTCAACTCCATGTACCTATCGTTGCAGGCCTGCATTAGATGTTGGGAAACCTTTAAATCCCCACATATTTAGATCATTTAACATGTAACGCCAGTCAAATTTAATAAATATTTATCACAGAAGAATTATAAATCTGAAATCTTACAGAAAAAACTAGATGGTGGCAGTGAAAATTTTAAATGTTGAATGATGATAATATGACATTGAGGTGTATAAAGCGTAAAAAGCTAAATTATATGTCAATAATAATCAACATGATTACACAAGGGGTTGAGCGTAAACTCGTAAAACAACTAAAGCTGATATGACATTGAATTCAAAAAGGATGTAAAACAAAGTAAAATATCTACGTAAAAGGATGAAATCACCATACGCATATCATGCTGCAACAGCTAAATTCCAAGCATTTTGTACGTCATGATGACATTAAGTATCAAGTGTATCATATGGTACTATGCTATTAAAGTATTTACATGGGATTCTATCTCTTTTATATATAGTTTTACTTAAAATAATTTAAACTCAGAGCTTGGGAGCCACATGGCCATATATTGATGATCAAGAGTTGTAAAATGCAAGACTTAAGAACCAATTTTTGATTTCAAATGCTTCACGAAAGCATGCCTTGGTAACTTAACCACCTATCCGTCTATATCTTTGATGAGTGTCTAAATACTCATCATTTTTGTACCATTTAAACTGCAAAAACATCTGAAAACACTCAAAATGCATCAAAATGATAAAAATATCACAAATAAGTGTTTTATGTGTTTTAAATGCAAAAATATCAAAATCGGTGAAAAAGCGTATCAAGTTTGCATAATTGGCGCTTTAGTCCCCAAGTTTCAAAAGTTGTCAAAAACAGGTCCTGGTGAATCTAAATAAAGAAAATATCATTTTAAGTCCTTAGGGATTCATGAGTTGTCAAAATTAGTCCTTGAGATTTAAAAATTGCAAATTTACAACTTAGGCCCTAAACTTTGAAAATGTCAAGTTTGGTCCTGGAAGTTTGAAAATGTCAAATTGGTCCTTGTACTATTGAAGTTTGTCGGTTTTGGTCCTTGTGACAACTTTGGAATATTGGCGAAATGGTCCCTCTAGTTTGGCGAATTACATAATGGTCCTTGTATTCTAAGCTTAAACCATGACCCTTTACACCTTTGACCTGCCTTTACACTTGACCCCTGCCATTAACCCAATTGACCCTTCCTTTTTGGACCCCAAGTCAAAACCAGTCAAACCACTTTGCCGCCCACCCTATTCACTTCTTCCCACTGACTAGCCTGCAATACCTACTCCCACACCTTTCCCTCACCTTATCTCTTCACTCACCTCCACAATCATCACACTATCCACCCCCAGTTGCAAATCTAGAGCCCTACGGTCAAATTATGCCTTTCCCAAAATGGATCCAGTGGCCAATATCATCTCTACTCATCCAATGGCTAAAATCATTGATGGGATTTGATCAGAGGACACGTGGAAACCATTTGGAGCTATAAAAGAGAGAGGAGGTGCAGAGATGAAGAGAGTAGTTAGTTTTCATTTTTAAATGTATGTCATTTTTTTTATTAATTTAGCTTAATTAGTGTTTTAAGATGTAGTCTTCTGTTCTATTGTACTCAAATCAAGTTATTTCATCAATATAATCTGTTTTTCAAGTGTAATTCAAGGTCTTACTTAAGATTCAAACTTTCACATTCACTGTTGAGAAATTGAGTTTCAAACTCTTGTCTTAAAGCTTCTATTAGCTTATTTTTAAGCTCAACCAGGTTAACTTAAGCTTGTTATAGCTTTTGAATAGCTTGGAAAACAGGTTCAATCAATTTTCAATTTTGGTCAACATAAGTCAACTGAAGCTCAAATTGCCTTGGAAATGATAATAGGTTGATGCAAGGCTGTCAAGATCGCGTGTAAACACGTAAGATCGTACGATCCTACGTGTTTACCAGGTAAAATCGTGTAAGATCGCCATAAGATCGTATATTATGTGGGATCGTATCAAGATCGTAAACTCGCACGTAAACTCGTAAACTCGCGTGTCGCTACGATCCTACATAAGCCAATATCTAACTTTCATTTTCTCACTTTCGTCTTGCTGCGACCCATCACTTTCCTTAGGAGTTAGGCCCAAAAAGAAAAATAATCACTTTACTCTTTCCGATTCACACTTTCACGTTCACTTTCATTTTCTCATAAATAAAACCTAGTTATCTGTGATTATCTCTTTTCCCCAAATCAATAACAATAAGGTAATAAACTAATGGTCATCTACTAATTGCTCGAAGCCTAGAAGGGAATATAATCAATCAACATATGTTTACAGGTAAATGGTGATTGTTATTTTTTCTTGATAGTTTTAAACTTTTAATATATACCTTTTCATAAGATTGAATTTGAAGCACTTGATTAGTTGATTAGTTAATGATCTAGATTCTTAATTATAATAATAATAATCATATTGATGGTAACAATGTAACATAATTGAGCACTGATGTTATAGGTATCTTTTTTTTAATCGTGGTTTGACTAGTTGGCCTACCATGTCAATATGATATGAGTCGATGTCACGTTGACAAAGGTTTTTCTTATATGAGGTTGACATGCCCACCAAATGTTCAAATCAGTACATCAGTTGAAAGTTGAAAACAATACTATTGTACTGATGTGTGTCGGCTTTGCTCTATTTTGTTATAATCTTAGTATTTAATAGAAAAAAATTCAATATTGTAAGTAACCTGTATGTGATGAAAGTATGAAACTAAATTTTAGAACTTGTTACCAGAATATAAAAATGCAACTTTTTTGAAGAGTGGTAATAAAATCACTTAAATTACAAAGTGTTTGCTTACATGTGTCTATTATGTTCATGTCTATAGGTTTAGTCCGTTTGGAATTATTTCTCTTATTGCAATGAATAGCAGTTCAGCATCCGCACCTTCATCCAGTTCAACGCCTTCATCTGCAAATAGTCGAAAATCAAAAAGGGTGAATGCACTTGGGGCTAGGACTGATATTGCTTGGGAGCATGCGATTGACTTAGGTCAAAGAAGGGTGAAGTGTAAATTTTGTAGTGGCGAGTTCACTGGTGGTATTTATAGGTTTAAGCATCATTTAGCTCGATCACATAAAGATGCTTCAGCTTGTCCAATGGTTCCCGAGGATATTAACGTCAAATTTCAGAAAGTGGTGGAACAAATGGAGTTGGCCGCAAGTAAGAAACGAGGTTTGTTTTCAGTTGATGAGGAAGAACAGTTTTTTGAAAGTGATGATAGACCAAAACAAATGGATGCTTTTGTTTCAAAAAGGGTAAGGTTCAGAGCACATTGAATAAAATGTACAAAAAAGACGAGCGAGATAAAGTCAGTCAACAAATTGCCGTTTCTTTTACACAAGTGCTCTTTCATTCAATTGTGTAAAGAATCCTGAATTCAAAAAAATGGTCCAAATGATTGGTGACTATGGGAGAGGTCTTGATCCACCATCATACCATGAGATGAGAGTTACTTATTTGAAAAAAGAAGTTGATTATACAAAGGCATTACTTGAAGACTACAAGAAAGAGTGGAAAAAAACAGGTTGAATGCTAATGAGTGATGGTTGGAGTGATCGAAAGAATCGATCAATATGTAATTTTCTTGTGAAAAGCCCTAAAGGTACTATCTTTTAGCATCAATTGACACATCGAAATTAGTAAAACAAAGGAAAAGGTATTTGCTATGTTAGATGATTTTGTAGAGAAAATAGGAGAAGAACATGTTGTTCAAGTAGTGATCGATAATGCGACCAATTATAAAATCTTTGGTGAAATGTTAATGAAGAAAAGGAAGAAATTATTTTGGGCGCTTGTCTTGCACATTGCATTGATTTGATGTTGGAAGATTTTGAAAGAAAATTGCGAACACAAAGTAACAATAGCAAAGGGAAGAAAAATTACAAGTTTCATATATAACCGAACACGACTTATCTCAGTATGTTGAGGAATTTACTAAAGGAAAGGAACTTCTTAGGCCGGGAGCAACTAGATTTGCAACTTCTTATCTTACACTTGGTCGTTTGTATGAGCAGAAAGGTGCCTTGATCTCGATGTTTGCGTCTGAAAAATGGACGAGTAGTAACTTTTCAAAGTTAGAGATAGGAAAGAACATTGAGAGTATAGTTCTTGACACTTCAGGATTTTGGGCATCAGTTTCAAATTGTCTTTTAGCTGCAATTCCCTTGATAATGGTTCTTCGAATGGTTGATTCAGATTCGACACCAGCTATGGGTTTCATTTATCATGCTATGAAGAAAGCAAAGGAAGAGATCATATCAAACTACAAAGATGTTCAATCAAGGTATTTTTTTCATCGCAACTTATATTATTCTATCGTGATATTATAAAATATAGTTAAAAAACGATAGTATACCATTCTTTTCTTTTATTCTTTAGGTATCAACCTATTATCAATATCGTTGATGAAAGATGGGATAATCAACTTAATAGGCCTCTTCATGTAGCTGGTTATTTTTTAAATCCGAGGATGCAATATAGTTCTGATTTCAAGGGTGATCTTGCTTCTATTAAAGTTAATTTGTATATGTGCATTCAAAAAATGTGTGGTGACGAAAATCTTGCAAATGAGATTGATTGCCAGATTGACATGTTTAAGAACAAAAAGGGGCATCTCTTTAATAGCAAGGCACAATATTGATAAAAAAAGCCCGGTTGATTGGTGGGATTCATTTGGTGATGATACGCCAGCACTGAAAAGATTTGCTATGCGAGTTTTGAGCTGGCGTGTTCATCCTCGGGTTGTGAGAGGAATTGGAGTGCTTCGAGATGGTAACTTGAAACGATCCCATTCCGACTTATCTTAATTTTGTATTTCTAATTTCTTAATTATTCCCCTATTTTGTTAGGTACATTCTAAAAGAAGAAATTGTCTACACCAACAGAAAATGAATGATCTTGTTTATGTTATGTACAACTTAAAGTTAACGGAAAGACAAGAAAAAAAAATGAAAGAGACAGCCGCTGCAATCGAACAACTTGAGGCGTTGGATTTTGAAAATGTTGAATCTGATGATGAATGGATAACTGAGGAAGAATCAACTCAAAATGGTGCAAATGATGATTTTCTCGAAAGAGCGATTAGGGGCCAATTCGGTGAGTTCTAGTCTTTAATATCTTTCTTTAAGTATTTCATAACACTTTTTTTTCATTGTTATGTTAGTTTAGATTTCACATGTTGGTTCTATAGTCTCATACATATGACACATATTTTTCTATCGTTCTATTTATAGGTCGAGATGATGAAAATGAAGAACCCAACTCTGATTTACATGACGAAAATGAAGATAATGCACGACTCCATATAATAGATTGATGGCGATGGTTTATTTGTGAATCTTTTGGTATTATGGCTAGTATCTTTTGACACGTTTAGGACTAATGTTATGTAATCATATTCCGCTAAATCGTTAATGTAACGATTGAAACTTGACTTTTTTGTGTTTAACAAGTACTTTGGTGTTTGAAATTTGAACTTTGGTATTTTCAATAGGATACTATAAGAATTTATGTTTGACGTTGAGTAGAAATATTAAACTGTTTGACTCGTGTATCATTTGTTTATAAAATATTACAAATTGGTAGGATCGTACGATCTCGATCCGATCTTACGATCTCGATCTTGCAAAGGCAAAAACGATCCTACGTAGGATCGCGATCTTGACAGCCTTGGGTTGATGCAGAGTGATTTTGGGTTGGTTTAGACTAGTTTAGCATAGTGTGGGTTCTGGTTTTAGCACACGCAAAAATTTGGACAATTGTGAGTGTCTGTCTTATTTTCATTTTCATTTCAATTTGCAAATGGTGTTTGTATCTCGATCGTGGTTAAGAATGGTTCAAACTTGTTTATTTAGTGGTAATTAAAGTAGTGAGACTTAGTTTGATCATTAATATTAGCCGCTAAATGTTTAGCTCGGTTTGATTATAAATCGCCATGACAGTGTGTTTGGATTTGATGTTTAAACCGCATTAGAGGCTTGTTCGATGATTGAGTCTTGTTGTTTCGATCTTGTTTACCTCATTTGAACTCATATCTGTCTTCATTTTGCAAATTGCCAACCACCAAAAGTCAAAATTATATTAAACTGTTTTAACTTCAAATCTGTTGGAATTTTGCAAGATCAAAATCTTGTTTTGTGTTTGTAATACATAGATATAACTTGCATTAAGTTTATTTCAAGATAATACATCAATTTAAGTCCTTAAATCTGTTGCAAAGTTCAAATAAGTCAACTTTTCATTTTTATTAAAAAGTCAAATTGCGATCCAGCTTTTCAACCTAACTAGGGTGATTTTCATTAAGTCATTCTTGGACCAAATCAAATGAAACTCGGGTTTATAAGTTCTCTAGGTCTAGTTTCTTATTAGGATTTTTATTGATTTTAGTAATTTTTCAAAAGCTCCAAATGAGCTTGTCAAAAGGCATAAGTTGCTCAGTCAACGAGTCACTTACACGACTACTGCACGAGTTTTGCGAACCTTGTACCCATCATCGAGCTCATCTTGGCTAATCTTTGGCTTAGACATAGCTAACCAGGTCATTTTGAGGTTCCCACTGCATTTTTCGGTTCTAGCTTATGGGGTGGCTTATGCTTAAGCTTCAAAGAGCACCCAAAACTGTTTTTAAAGACATTAGCCAAATCATCCAAATCTTTGTAGATTGTATTTCAGAGGATAAGAGCAGTTGTAATTTGTTGTTTTAGAGTATTTATAACATATCTTAGCTTCTGTAACAGTTTGGTGCTCATTTGTACCCTTGTGCTTATTCCAAGTGCTTATAAATAAGCACTTATCTCTGCAGCCTCTTATTCCTTCACACAAGCACTTGTTTTTATATTTTTCCTAGATTCTAAATATTATTTTAGACTTTTCTTGAATTTTTCAGATTTTTCTAGGTCAGTTTGGTATTTTTCTTGATTTAAATTAGTTTTTAAGCATTTTTAATTAGCATTTAATACAATTAATTAAGAAAAGTTTCAAAAAAATAATTTTTCATTTTTCTTAGGTTTAGATAAATATAAAAAATCAAAAAAATTTTTCCAGATTTTCTTAGTTAAATTTGTATTTTAAGTAATTTAAGTAGTTTTAAATAGTTTTAATTCATAAAAATCCAAAATAATCAGAAAAATACAAAAATAGTTTTGAAAATTCTCTTTTGTTATTTTAGATTTTTCCAAATCATAATTTCATTTTCTATCCTTATTTCATATTTTCTTGTATTTTAGGCTAGTATTAAATAGTTAAAAATAGTTTTAATTAATAATAATTAAGATAAATAGTTATAAAATAATTTTCTTTTCTAAAATTTTATTATATCATTAGGTTTGTAAAATGTCATTTTCATATTTTAGGATTTATATTGTTTAAGTTTCACATTTTATTTTGTAGACGTCACGTAGTTTTTAATTTAAATTTTATAAAGAAAAATCAAAACATCGGTTTAAAAATAGTGATAGCGTTTATTTAATATAGTTTATCTTTTAATTCTCTTTAATTTGCATTTAAGCCCTGTAGTTTATGTGCTCTTTCTTTAGTATAAATCAATCACAACCCTTTTCCGTTCAAATCTTCTCGATCACTACACGTTTGACTATTCTCGCGCTACTCGTTGGGACTTAACGACTGGGAAACAATATACTCTCCGATCTTCATTGCATTACGTATGCGAACTGTTTTAAGTTTCTTACGGTTGGCCATTCACAGTGGCCAACTCGTGAAAAACTCGATTTGGTTTAAGCGAATCAAATTTCACGCCACGCCGGGAGCAAATGCTAATAGTCTTACGCTTAGCGATTAGTGATTTGAATATTCAATCCTTGTTTATACCATCTTTATGTTTATATTTTCTTATAAAATCAAAACCCAAAAGATTTTTCATTCTTTGTTTTACAACATGTTTTTCAAAATACCAAAATATTCACCTTAACCTCTTACCCTTTTTGATTCTTTATCCTTTACCTCATCCATTTGATTCTAACTTCTATTCTCATGGAGTCTCTCGACTACGACGAATTCGGGACGAGTTGAAAAACTTGACTTTATCACAAAAGTCAAGAATTCGTGTTGTTCGTGATGATCCATTGATTCTGCGTGAGGAAATGGAAAGAGAAACCGGGGTGACAAAGGACCGATACTTCCTCTAATATGGAAGTGCTAATACGTCCAACCTACGGTTATCCAAAGATCTAACCCCTCAATTGCTCCTAAGCCGTCTAGAATTGATCCTAAACTTTCACGATTTACGGTTAAAAGCAAACATGCGAATTTAGACCGGTGACTAGCAAGAATGACTTGCATAATCTTCACGTTTCTCAAGAACCGAACCGGAGACCATAACGAGTGGTGGAAATTGCTAGCTCTCGAGCACACCACTTGTCCCACCTCCGGATTTTTCAAAATGTTCTTGAGACTTGATAGTCATTCGGATCACCATGTTGGTTTTGTCGATTCTTTGAATAAACATATTCCTTCTCATAACTCTCAAATGAAATCATTTATTCCTTGTATCGGTTGTGGTGAGCCTCTTTTGGTTCACCACATCGTTGGTGTACATGTGTGCAGTGTGGTAATGATATTCGTAGCAGGGAGTTGTTTGTTTTGTGGTTCGAGGAATTCATTTGATTATGATCCTAATCCCATTTAACGACCCCTCAAAATTTTCCAATTACCCACCACAGCCCGACCTATCTTCATATAACCAACATAACTGCTGTGAATTTTGTGGAGGTCCTCACCAAGGATTTGAGTGTCAATCCGATAAGACAAAGCAAGATCTGCAAGCATGTAAAAGCAAACCATATAAACCAATTTTTGTATGTAGTGTATCAAGAAAAGAAAAGAAAATTATTATGCTTAACCTCATAAAGATGATGCCATATATATCACGTTTAAGTTTCATGATTAGAGAACACTTTTATTGTTTTATGCTAGTGACATATATGCTACGTTTTTAGCAATTTATAGCTGATTTGACTTTATAACAAATGAACCATAACCATATTTTTTTTACAACAAAAAATTGCAGATGGATCTGAATAATTTCCATAATCAACATACTACTCTTGCATCAACACGTGATGACAGTTTTATCCAACCTGTAGATGACAAAATTTTCAATATCATGGAACTTCAAAACCAAAACCAATAAGGGAATAGAAGGAAGTGCAGAACAATCCATTCATGAAACTGTTACAGATGCCTTAGATCTAACCATTGACTTGGAAGCAATATTTCAAAAATGGCAGCCTCATGATTATATTGAAATGATAAGGCAAAACAGAGATGTGTTTGAAGCATTATACACTGGAGTAGGAAGTTCAAGTAATGTCAATTTTCATGGAGTTATGAATAACTTTCAAGCCTTAACATCTTACTTTGAGGAACTAAAGTGCACTGAGCACAATTCGCGAAAAGGAAAAGGAAAACGAAAGAAATTATTCGAGGATGAAGTTTTTGGAGCCTTTGGTAAACCTCAGAGTGAGGCATCTGATATCTTAGAAGGTACATTTATAACTTATATTGAGATAAGATTAATTATTCTCACTAAATAAATATAAAGTTTATCAAACTATGTAACTTTTGTAGTTGATAAAAGGACACCTCGTTGTTAACATTTATCTCTTTCCTTACTATTATTACCCAATTACTTTATACCATTTTGAAGTTACATGATTTCTTCGTAATAAATTGATAAAATAAATTTTTGTTATCAAAAGTCCCAAAATATATGTATGTTGAAATTTAAAATATTAAGACTTTTAAAAAAAGAAATCATAAATTCTTTATATTCTTTTTATATAGTTAAAGATAAGATTAAATTAAGATTAAAATAACTGTCATTTTTGAGCTTAACACTTGAAATGTGATATACATTTTCTCTTTTTAAAATTACCTAAACTAAATATAAATTTGGTTTAACTTACTACATGATATGTTTCTTAAAATAGTTAAGTTAGCTAAATCAAAATATGTTTAAGTTAAAGTAATCTTTAAGGTTATTTAGTGTTTATTAAATTCATTCTTTAATATAAAAAATGTATGTATAAATTGAAAGGATTATGTGCAAAGAAACAACGACTTTCACAACTGGATTTCACAGAAATGCCAAAGGGTCACATCAGTGCACACTAAACATAATAAGCAAGTGGAAATAAGAAACGAGTTACAAAATGAATAAGGAGAAGCGAGGAAAGGAAAATCCCAAAGTACTTTCATTGAGGGGTTAAAATGTAATTGTTATGAGTAAATAATATTTATCAATAGATAAATATAAGTAATAAAAGACAACATATAACCCTTACGATATAAGGATCTGCCGAACCACTATGGGGGAAGTTTGACACTTTGTCAAACTCTTATTATTTGTAGGACAAGGTTTAAGATTTCCTAATCCGGCTAGGAACCTTCTATGGAAATCTATAAATACAAAGGCATTCCATAAGTTTTACATAAGATATCCTCTAAACCTAAAATTCTCCCCTCTCCCCCTCTTTGATTGATCGGTCGACCAAACCCACAAAAGGGTTCGGAATCCTTTTGTGACTAAGTCAACTCTTTATTCGATTAGGGTTTTACCCGATTCTGTACTCGCAAAACTTGCAAAGGTCCGTAGCCCTAGTTCTACCTATGCAGTACCGATGGATACCGACGCAGTTTAAGTGGGGTTTTCTCAACAAACCCTAAAAGAGCTCGTGAAGCATCAAGAACAAGAAGAAGGCGTTCCGTTCAGCTGAATAAAGATCGAGGAGTTTATGCAGTGCACAAATAACATCTAAGTATCCCTAAACACCCTTATTACGTGTTAGTTAGGTTATATCCCTGATTAGGAGATCTGACTAATTAGGGTTTTGGCTGCATGACCTCTTTGTATTTATTTTTCGTTATGCATGTTTTCTTGGCCATGCGGGTGACCATAAAATTCCTACATAAATACAACATAAAATGTGGCAAATGAACACATGTCAAACCCCTTTGAAATAAATGCTATTAAAAGAAACTGCAAATGGCAATAGACGTATAAACTAACACATTGACGAGAGATCTCGATGGCTGAGAAAATGGAAGTTACTTCGAATTGACCTAACAACTAATATTGATCGTTTACAACTTCACAGAGTATATGGTTGTGCGCTTTCACAAGTTTTTAGATACGTCTTTATTATCTTTTTTCTAACTCTTTTTAATATGAGTTTTGCTAACCACAATCGTATGTGTTTTGGTTAAGCATACATGAACTGAAAAATAAAAAATTAATTAACATCAATTATTCTATGTTCAACAACACCTTTATGAAATAATGAGTTCATTAAATGCTATTTTTTACACAAATGATATGGCTTAATAAAAACCTATAGGGTTGTGTTTAGCAAAACAATTTTAATATTTATATCACTCACATGTTGGAAGTAATGCTTTTTCTTTTATTTACTTTATGATTTACTCAAGTTCAAACTTCGACTCATTTTGTAAAACTATCATGTCATCGAGGAAACTTGAAGAAAGAATAAAACAACTAGTAATGAAAAAACTAATTCAAGAAAATCAAGAGAAGTAGCATGTGTTCAATCAGAATTTCTACATATGTTTTAGGATTAAAGACATAAATTACCAACGTACTTTATAAAATTTTCACATATGTAATATACTTTTAAAAACCCATTATCACCATTCAAACTTTTATAAATTTTCACATATGGGTTAATATACTTTTACAAAATAACAACATATGGGTAATATACTTTTACAAAACAAAAACACTCTGTAAACACAAGAGATCAATTAACTCCAAGTGTCGTGGTCGTCTGATTCGTGTTAGTGTCGTTTAAATCAACTTAACCAAATCCCGCCCATCATCTTAAGTTTTTAATCAAATTAGGATTCGAACATGGTTTAGCATAAAACGATTAACGACGATTAACGACGAACATGGTTTATCAATGGATGTACCGCTGCTTTGGACGCCCAGGGGCGGAGGGAGGGTATGACTAGTGGGTGTTGGGCCCCTCAATCAACCCAATTATATCACGTTTACAAAACGCTTACAATTAATCATTGAATGTTATGTTTTTATTTGCTTTTCATCTTCTTCTTTGCCTCTGCGTAGTTTTTGATGTATATGAACCATTTCATGTTCTCAAATTCTGTTACGTGATATGGGATTTCAAGTTATGTCATTAGAAGAATCGACATAAACAAACAATTAACACTTTTTTTTGTGATAGCCCATAATCCTTTACAGTAACTAACTAGGTTAGTAAGGCCTATTTGAAAATTTTATAGCCATAAACTACTTTAAATTAGCATAACAATCAAACATTCGTCTATGACTGAACATGTTTATTATTGCTTACTTTTTGGTAATACCAAAACTACTAGTCTAATTGAGCTCATCATTCTTCTGATGTTAGGTTAATTGGTTCGTTTTAAAGAAAATAATCATTGGTTTCCCTGCAAGAGATACCGTTGTTTGTTTTTAATAGATTTTACAACTATACCTAAAACTAAACCGGCCCCCCTTAACCTAAAATCCTGCTCCGTCCCTGTGGACGCCTATAAAAGTCTGAAGTCACGACCTGGAGAATACTTGTAGTAATCAGATGCTTTGTGAATCTCAGCCCTTTAAGGAGCAATTTTATTTTTTAAGATTGTGTCATAAATAATTTTGCAAACCATATATTATTATGTTATTCATTTTAAGTAATAAACTAAATAAAGTTAAATTAATTAATCATTAAACGAAACAAATTATATCAGCACGATAATCCTATTGTCATCTTTTAATACAGATGCATATTTTGTTATATGTATGACGAAGTTTTATTTCTCGAATCTAATGGAATTTACTTGAAAGTTACATATGATTTATTGTGTGAATTTTTTATATTCACGTATCGTTATTGCGAGATAATAGTTTTTATGTTTATAAGACCTTTAAGTTTTGTGCGTTTGTTTGTTTTAAAATGAACTTTGTTTTCAATATTTTGCTTCAAGCTACATGGTTTGATATTATTTCATTAGTTTTATATAAATTTGAACAGATGATTTACAAAAGTATCATACTTGGCATTATTTCTTTTGTAGGTAGTGAACAAATTTTTTTGTGGTCTTTTAACAAATTCATACTTTTATCAGTCTTATATGACATTTTGCTTGGAAAAAAAAATTTATATAAGCTAAGAAGGGCAAAATGTCCAATTTTTACAAAATACCCTAAAAAAGATGAATTTGAAAGAAAAGTACCCACAAAAGCAAAAAAATTTATTCACTACCCACAAAAGCAAATTGTGGCAAATATGATACTTTTTTTTCAATTATTTGCCCTATAAATTTTGAATTTGATTCTTCGCGTAAATTTATTTTCACCATGCACACCCAAGTGGCCATACTCATCAATATAAGGCTATGCGCAGAGGGTCGGTTGATCCGTTGTATATTGCAATTTAGGTGATCTGTGTCTTTGTTTATATGTTAGTGTAAAATGAGTTATGACCATCGATCAATTAAAAAAACATAATACTTTTAATTACGTGGTTTGTAATTGCTGAAGATAATGATTTAGCAGTCGTTAGCAAAATCCTAATTTTAATTGCATATTCTCCAAGTACGTATCAGACAATTTGTGTGCGTGTACGTTATACTAAATTTTTATTTATACTTTTTTGCCGAAGAATGCGAAAGAAACCTAATAAGGTGATAGGAGAAGAAATTACTAGTAAGGGATAGAGTGTTACATAAAACACTAACCCACTCTTTTCAGTTAGGATCATTTTTCTTTCGTATTTACCAGAAATTCAAGTGTAGCTAGGAGCATAGCTTTATGTCATTTATAATTAGGGTTCTTTTTGAAAGAATGCTAAAACAACAAAAGTTTTACAAAATATTTTTCCCATAATAATGTGTCATGTAAACTTATAGATGCATATATTAAAACTCATGAGTCTTGACTGTTTCCTACCCCATAGGCCATAGTGACGTGTTTAGATTTTTACCTAGACACAAGGAGACGCCTCTAGATTGTTTTTCTTGGTATATTCACGTGTACTATGAAAATGAAGTACTAGGAAACATTTAAAATAAAAGTAATCTAGTGGTGACATGCAATATTAAAATATTTTGTACGTTATTTTCTTCTTCAATTTAAAAACTGTAATCGATATTTATTAGTGAACACGTAGCCAAATTTATTCTGAAAACAAAAAAGCACGTAGCCATATAAATATATGCATTGGTATATACTTTGGTGCCACATAGTTCGATTTTAATAACATTATTAAGATTAAGATTAAGATTGTGATTAACAACTCTGTGCGAAAGTATCAGCAATAATAAATAAACAGTAGAACTTTTATTCAAACCTGCGCCAATAGTTAGCTTAGATTATATCAACAATAGTATCCAAAGTGTTACAAGATCAGATTAATGTCAATGAGACAATAACCATACAAATACAAAGAAAAGACATTATCAGTGAAATGATCAGAAGGAAGAGAAAAGTGTGAGACAATGACTGCACACACAAGTGTGGCTAACCCTAGATTAAGGGACGGATTAAATAGGAGATTAAGATACACTAAGACCCCTCTAACGGCTATAAATGACTCATCAACAGAAATGAGAAAGGCTTCAGCATAAATGAACTTCTTGGAACTTTAAACCATTTATGCTTTGACCATGATTAACCCCTATAATAAGCTGCACCGAACATAACTTGAAAGCCATTAGAATTGATAGAATGACATGTTTGCCAGCATTAATACCCCAAAATTTAACATTCCCCTTAATATGATGGGCAAACATATCAAACAACATCAATTTTTCACACAAGAATTTATCTTTGATAAGCAGGAGGTTTTAGTAAGTATGTCTGCAGTTTGGTTTGAAAAGCCAATCTTTTGACACTTATAACACCTCTTGCAATTTTTTCCACGATGAAGTGGACATCAATTTCAAAGTGTTTTGATCTTTCATGGAAAGCAGGATTGACAAGTTGTAAGCGATTTGTTATCACAAAAAGATTAACAGGAAGATTGATATCAACTTTTAGATCTTTTAAGATTTTTGAATCGAAATGATTTCACGAGCAGCGAGACATAGATCTATACTCGCTTACGTGGAAGATTTTGAAAGAGTGTTTTGTTTTTACTTTCCATGAGATCAAACAATCATTAAAGAAAACACAATAACACGTGACAAATTTTCCGGTTTTCTTGCATTTGGCCCAATCGCATCACTATATCCTTCAAGATGATTTTCGAGTTCTTAAATTGTACCTTAGACCTTTTCACGGAGCTCCTTTTAGATATCTCGAACATTGAGGGCACATTCTAGATGAGATTTCAAAGGAGAATGCATATATTGTGCCGGACAATGAACTAAGTATGAGATGTCGTGTCTTGTATGGGTGAGATAAATAAGTTTCCCAAGTAACTTCCGATAACCGATGATGTTGACAAGTAAGGGATCATCGGTGGGAATGTATGGAAGGACGAGTTGGGTTCCATAGGAGTGGACACGGTTTGCACCCAAGAAGACCAAACTCTTTGAGGAGTTCAAGACAATATTTTCTTTGGGAGAGACAAATGCCATTCCCGTTTTAAAACCTCAATGCCAAGAAAATATTTTAAGTTTCCCAAGTCTTTGATATGAAATTTTGATTTTAGAAACTCTTTGAATAGGTTTATCTCATCAATACAGGTTTCAGTAAGGACAATATCATCCACATAAACAAGCGAGCAATAAACTTGTTATTCTCTGTTTTGGTGAACAAAGAATGATCATTGATGATTGAACAAAATTATTTTCCTTTAAGACACCGACAAGTTTTCATTCCATTTCACAGGAGCTTGTTTTAGGCCATATAGAGACTTGACAAGTTTGCAAACTTTATTTTTATTGTTCTCATTACGAGAACCCCTAGGGATGGTCATATATATGTCCTCATCAAGATCTCCATACAAGAAAGCATTGTTAACATCAAGTTGGAAAAGAGGCCATTTGTTTTTCACACTAAGGCAATAAGACATCTAACAAGAGACATTTTACAACAGAGAAAAGTTTCATCATAGTCTATTCCTTCCTTTTGGTTATAACCTTTAACAACTAACCTAGCCTTGTATCTATCAACTTCACCATTGTCTTTATATTTGATTTTAAAGATCCATTTGTAACCAATGGGAGTTCTATTAGGTGGGAGATCGGTTATATCCCAAGCATGATTTTCATTTAAGGCCTCAATTTGAGTTCATAGCATCAACCCAATTACTATCAAGGATATCTTCTTAATGGTGGGTTCAATACTTTTATTAAGACTAGAAGCAAAGCGATAATTATCTTTGTTTAGGTTAGAATAATTAACAACCTTTTCAACACCATATTTGACTTTCCTTCTATAATAAAGTCATTAAGATTCTTGGGCAACTTAGAAACTCGGTTGACCTTCTAGCGATGGTGGTGGCAAGCCTCTTTCTTGTTCGATTTGATTTGAATCGATGATGTATCGTGAGAATCGAGAGGATGCATCGGCAGGATGTGATTCATGTGATATGGTGCCCTCGGGGTGTGTATTATCATCTATAGACGTTGCAACAGTTCATCATCCACTAGAAGGATGACTCGACACCGTGCCATAATCATAGGATGTCACTCTCCGCTTCATCATTGGGACTTGTTTGTGAGTCAAAGAAATTTTTATGATTTAAATCTTTAGGCACATACGTTTCAACAAAAGGTTTTGACAAAGTATTTTTCATTTTGAAGGGAAAAACAGTTTCATAAAATTTGACATCTCTGGAATAAAAGATATTTTTTGTTTCTAAGCTCAAAAGTTTATAACCTTTTTTCTCATTTGAATAACCAATAAAGACACTTTTCTCGGACACGCTACCAAATTTATCGGAGATGTTGAGAATGGTGGCATAGCATAAGCACCAAAGACTCTAAGGAGAGAGAGTGAAGGGTCATGCCCATACACAAGGAAGAAGGAGACTTGCAGACAGGCGAAGAGGTAACTGTTTATGATATAGGCAGCGGTTAGAACACATTCGGGCCAAAGATATAAAGGTAATTCCCCGAAACATAAGGGATCTAGCCACATTAAGGAGATGCCTATGTTTCCTTTACTAATACCATTTTGTTGTGGTGTATAAACACAAGAGGTTTGATGTAGAATTCCTTTTCATGAAAGAAGTGTTGAAGTTTATTATTGACAAATTACATCCCATTATCACTTGAAAGTCTTAACATTGTGTTCAAATTGATTTGATAGCATATGAGTAAAGTTAACAATGGAAACATAAACAACATCCTTTCCTTAAGCATATAAACCCACGCCGCCTAGAATAGTCATCAACAATAGTTAAAAAATATTTGTAACCATCTCGCTAGTGACTTTATATGGTCCCCATACATCTAGATGAACAAGTTGACCAATTTTAGTTGATTTATGTTCACTTGAGGAATGGTTCCCTGGTTTGTTTAGCTTTGTTGCAAGTATCACGAGAGATGATCGATTGGATGAGTTATCAAGTTTAAGAGTGGATTTAAGTATATGTAGGACTTGGTCGGAGGGATGACCAAGTCTTTGATGCCGTAGATTTCTAGAAACACGCTGCATGTAAATGCGGTTATTAGAAGTAATCTTACATGTAGAATCAATATCAAACATATATAACCCATTGCATTGTTTACCAATCTCCACAATCCTTTTTGATGTAAATCAGATATAGCAATTAGATTCATTAAACCCAACAAACATCTTCTTGTCTCTAGCAATCTTATGAGCGAGACAATAGACCGACATTGTACTCGGGAACAACCGAGCGTCAAAAGAGTTAGGTCATTATTGACTTTTAAGTCACCAATTTAGTGATTAGGGCCTGAGTACCATTGGGATGTCCAACAGTTAGACAAAGATTTGAAATGTCAACAACATTAATTAAAATTTGGCGAATCTTCATCATGTCTTGATTGCACGTAGTCAACAATCCAACCAAGGCCGATGTTTCCGAGATAAGGTTTTGTGTTGATGTTGAAAAATTTGTTGAAGTTTATGTTAAACTTAACACCGCCATTAAAGAAGGTTCTGAAAAATTTTACCGCCATGTTGGCATTAGCGAGAAGACACATTGTTGTCATTAAGAAGACTCATAAGTGCGGAGGCATGTCATTAGACAAAGAGCGGGAGAGTTGCTAGCACTATTATCGGTGATACGATTAGTATCGGTGGAAACATTATTACTTCTGAAAGGTTTAGCATTAAAGTTTTTTTAACATATCGGCGGGATAACCAACAAGATCATAACATCTATCAACGATGTGACGGGTTTTTCAGCGCTTAGTACATTTGAGATTCATGTTTGGTCCTCTGTAATTTGAATTGTTACGATGTTAGAACCGGACCCTTTATTGAAATTGTTGTTGAATGATCCTTTTTGTTATCAAAAATTTTCCACTATCAAAAGTTTTTGCGGCAAAAGCGGTGGCATTGGGTTTAGCGAACTATTCCCGGATGACACATTTTTGTAGATTCTTCTCCGAGACAACGAGAGAAAGCGGTTTTGACATTAGGCAAAGGGTCTCGGTTAAAATATTACTTCGATAGGAACATAAGTGTCATCAAGACCCATAAGAAATTGCATTAATTTGATTAGGCGATTGTGTTTTCAAAATGTTTTGCAACCTCACAAGTGCATGGAGCAAGCTAATCATACAATCAAATTTTTTCCATAAAGAGTTAAGGTTGTTGTAATAAGCGACAAGAAGACCCACTTTGACTAAGAGAGTTTATATTTTTATTCAAATTAAAAATAGTGAACCATCAACCTTATCATAAGTATCTTTAAGATCATTCCACATTTCATAAGCATTTTTAGCATAAATAGCACCAAAAACAATTCGAGGCTAAGAGAGTTAAGAATACGGTAACCACAACGAGTTACAAGTATCCCATTGATTAGCAAGACTAGGGTTTGAGTCATCTCTTGTCAAGTACCATCAATAAACCCTAACTTATTATGGTTTCTTAAAGCAAAGGTCATGGCCATATTCCATATTTTATAATTTTCAGTTCCACTGAGTTTGATAGAAATAATAGGAGTACCATTGGTATTATTGGGGTGTAAATACAAAGCATCACCAAAGGATAAGATTTTCTCAGTGGAAGAACCACCACCACCACCAATATTATCATCACCAACAGCCATAATGAAAACGAGAAAGGCGGATAAAACACAAACATATATAATAACAAGAGCATATAGACAAATAAATAAGACTTTGTAATTAAGAAACAACAAGCACCAAGCACGGACTAGGGTAAACCAGGCGGTATTCGTACCACTCGGTGGCGGATCAAGATGTTAGTCTACCGTTTGCACCCACAAAGACTTAAGTCTTGTTTGTTTGAAGAAGAGATTAGACTTAGACTTACGAGAGCAAGATCGTGGAAAGAACAAATCACAATAAGAAATAACCCGTGATTATGCCAATATCAATAACCCCAAACCACCAACTTGTTCTTTGAAGAGATGTCCCTAAGTTTCTATGAAGAAACCCTTGAATGGTGAATCAATAGTGATAATGAGCACAAGCTACGATACCATGTCTGAAAGTATCGAGAACAATAAATAAACAGTAGAACTTTTATTCAAACCTAAGCCTCAATAGTCGGCTTAGATTATATCAACAATAGTATCCAAAGTGTTACAAGATCATATTAATGTCAATGAGACAATAACCATACAAATACAAAGAAGAGACAGGATCAGTGAAATGATCAGAAAGAAGAGAAAAGTGTGAGACAATGACTGCACACACAAGTGTGGCTAACCCTAGATTAAGGGACGGATTAAATAGGAGATTAAGATACACTAAGACCCCTCTAACGGCTATAAATGACTCATCAGCATAAATGAGAAAGGCTTCAGCAGAAATGAACTTCTTGGAACTTTAAACCATTTATGATTTGACCATGATTAACCCCTGTAATAAGCCTACACTGAACATAACTTGAAAGCCATTAGCAATTGATAGAATGACATGTTTGCCACAGATTAATACCCCAAAATTTAACAAACTCCTAGCTAGATTGGTCAGCAAGTACACGGTCAATTAAGTTGACGCTAGCATACATACAATGTGGAGTTTGAAGACTGTGCTAAAGCATCAAAATGCTTTTAACCCGTTATCAAAGCTGAAAATATTCCCCGGAAAGCCACATCGAGAATTCAGTTACTCCACGGTTCGTCACTAGGGGGGTTTAAAGGATGTACTAAACCTTCCAAATGATCGTCATGGGTGGAGTTTAAAGGATGTACTAAATCTTCCGAATGATCGTCATGCGTGGAGTTTGAAGGATGTACTAAATAATCCTATTGATCTTCTCCCGTTGTTGAAGCTTAAGATGGCAATGAAGAAGGCGGAGAAACAAATCCCCAGTGACCCAGACTGGGGTTTTTGTTACTCTATACTTCCTAGGGTCTCTACTAGTTTCGTGCTCATTATTCCGCAACTCAGTCTCGAGTCTCGTGACATAGTAAGTTATACCACAAGTCACAACTCGTTAATATGTATCTTCCGCAGGTCGTCCCTAGTTTTCGGCGCCATAATTGATATATATGGGCTCCTAAAAACATAATGTGAATATATGTCATATTGTATCTATTGTAACAATAAGCAGCAAATAAGTGGTCACCAACCTCTAATTTAAAGAGAAAGTGGAACTCTGCCATTGTCACAATAAGCCATGCAAGTTTTTTTCTTCAAAAAGCGATGGACATGCTATTATATTGCTTAATGGGCCTCAAATTTAAAAAGTACAGAGAAAAATTGTAACCTTCATTTTGACAATGCAGGTATGCACTGCCGCATGCATGTTTTATATGTTAATTCGGGCCATTGACACAGTCGGTATGTTTTATTATCTTTAGTGTTATCACCAAATTTAAATTATCAAGTTATTTAATGTTCTAAGTTGATGATATAGCTCACGTATATATATACATAGAAAAATGATCGTCATACATATGTTTTCTCTTTGGCTAGAGGATGATACAAGCATAGCTACTGATCGAGATTAAGATGCCAATTCTAAAGGCTTTTCATCGTCATAGTTATGATCGTGACCGACACATTTCATGTGAGTATTGTTTTTTGGTTGTTTTTTTTGTTCTGCTTGAACGACAATGCAATTTCATTAGCAAACTAGCAAGAAGCTAGAACAAAACACTACAACAATCGCCGCTTTCGCGAAATTTCGAGAGCTTCGCGGGGACATGTCCTGTGATACCTTCCCGGGACATGTCCCGCGAAGTCCGGCAATATCCTCTCGGAATACTTTTCCGGGGTATTTACAACCTTTACGAGGACATGTGGGTCCTGCGACAAATTGTCACGGTCAAACATGTCCGACGTGGCACTTTGTTTTGCAGTGGGCATCCCCAGGAAAATGAAAACTAATATTATCTATAACACTTTCACGGGGACATGTCCCCGGTGAAGCTCTTGACCCATTTTGCGAAAATTGCTTTGCAAAATGGGTAATTCAAATTTTTCCGAATTTTTCCGGAAAAAATCTAATCTAACAACTTTGTTTCGAACCTATTTTATGCTAAAACAACACAAATTAGCTAAACATAATATCATATATAACCAAATGGTCCAAATTCGCTACAACACAATCGATAACATTAAAGGTGTTTCCAAAATCGCCAATGGTCCAAAACTATACATAAGCTACCTATACACAAATGGTCCAAAACTATACGTATAATCCATTTAGTGGGAATCTAACCTTCAAACATATCCTAACACATAAGGCTCAAACTCGTGTTCACCGGCGGTTTGTTAGTTGACTTCGATATCTTACGCTTCTTGAGTTTGTCGAAAGCTTAACTGCGGTATTTTAAATAGTTTAGGGTTTAGGTAATGAGAACTATCCAAGCATCGGTATCAAAGACCCTTTAAACCATTAGGGTTGAATTGGTCATTTAACAATTAGGATAGGAGGGTAGGATGGTGGATTTTGGGACCTAAACCAAGTTCTTAGCGGGGTTGTTGGGGTCCACCCCTTTCGTGTGTAATAGCACTTTAACTATGTTAATGAGATCATGTTGTTTCATCTGCTTGTGATACAAAGATTTGATCATGCTTATCGACTTTTGAGCAGTGTGCCTAGGGTTGAGGTTGGTGAAAACATGAGAATGGTGTTAGTGTGTCTAGTTAAGTGCTATTACACCATTTACCACATCAATTCATTCTCCTTTTTACAATGATATTCCCAAAACTCACTGTAACAATTCTCTCCCATATTATCAACCAACAAAATTGAAGTTAGCGGCGGTGACATGTGGCTTCTCCGATGGTTTACGGCGAGAATGTAAACGGTTTCTTGGTCCAGTAGATATAGGAAAGTGTACAACCCATTTCTTGTTACGGTTTGTTATGGTTACCTAATGATGAGGGTTGAATATTTAAGGGTAGAAAGGTGGTGCAAAAGGGTTTAGCTTGCTCTGAGAGTTCATAACTGTGTGTGTGTTTTTAGTGTGTAATTTTTGGTGTGAAACTCTGTATGTGTATGTGAGAGAGAGAGAGAGAGCAGAGATGATATGAAGAGAGATGAAAGGGTTGGTAATGATAGTGCTGGAATAGTGCCGAGTGAAGTGGGGTTTATGAGGCACCCTCACAAACCCTTTCATATCTCTCGCCACCATTCCACCACTATCCTTACCAACCCTTTCATCTCTCTTCTTATCATCTCTGACCTCTCTCTCTCTCTCACACACACAGAGTTTCACACAAAAAAACACACACACAATTATGAACTCTCAGAGAAAGTAAACCCTTTTGCACCACCTTTCTGCCTGAGATTCAACCCTCATCATCAGTAACCATAACAAACCGTGAACAAGAAATGGGTTGTACCTGCTGTATCTTCCGAACCAAGAAACCGTGTCTCCTCGTGAGCCATCGGACTCCGACGTGTCACCGCCGCTAACTTCAATCTTGTTTGATAATATGGAGAGAATGTTGGTGATTTTGGGAAAATCGTGTAAAGGAGAATGAAATGATTCGGGAAATGGTGTAATAGCACTTTAACTAGACACACGCACACCATTCTCATGTTTTCACCAACCTCAACCCTAGACACAATGCTCAAAAAGTCGTGGCAAACATGATCAAATCTTTGTATCACAAGTAGATGAAACAACGTGATCTGTTAACCTGGTTAAAGTGTTATTGCACATGAAAGGGGTGGACCCCAACACCTGCCAGATCTTGGTTTGGGTCCCAAATCCGCCATCCCACTCTCCTACCCTAATTGTTAAAATGACCAATTCAACCCTAATGTTAAAAGGTCTTTTGATACCGATGTGGATAGTTGTCATTACCTAAACCCTAAACTATTTAAAATCTGTGATTAATATCTTACCTTTTGGTCTCGGTGTGGTCGCGGCTTGGCCTCGGCTTCCATTGATTTCTACAAGCAAGGCACATAGTTAGAGTTTCGTATTCCATTGATTTCTACAACATATAGGGTAGTTCAATGATAACAATGTCCTTTTCGGTAATTTTAACATTATGTCACTAGATAATCTAAACATACTACTCAAACAGGTAAAAAAATTTACAATTGAGGCTTTACGTAACCATTTTAATGCTAAACATACATATCCAGCATAACCATGAAAAACAGAGATATTAAAACAACAACAAAGTTAATGGAACCTGTATCGGTAAATCACACCATTGCATCTCTAATATCGGTCCAACGACACTTTCATCCACATAAACTCCTACATGACAGCAACTAAGTTTATCAACTTAATTTAAAAGTATTCTAATAATGGCTAACAATTTAAACGTATTCTAATAATGACGATAAAATCATTGGTTTGTATTGCTCAAGAACGAAAGAAGTTGAAGTACCTCATCAACATATGGTGCGTGGTGGAGATGGAGATGGTGGTGGAGATGGAGATGGTGGTGGAGATGGTGAGGAAGTGGTGGTGTTGTGGTGGTATTACAAGCCGCAGCTGAGAGAAGTGTTGGTGGGTATATATATTTTTTTATCTCAAAGTGATAACAGATCTCGTTAATAATTGAGGTGTTTTTTACGTTTAACTTTTCCCGGGGACACGTCCTCGGCGAAAGTTTTGGTTGTCTTCTAGCGAGACATTTGGTGGGGACTAGTCCTCGGGGAAAGAAATGGCGGGATAAAGTAAGCGAAAGGAGGAAAATGAAAGTTTGCCAAAACCTTCCAGCGAGGACATGTCCCAGGGAAAGTTTAATTATTCAATTTTCTTTTGAAAAACTCTTTATTATCATTTTAAATAATTAAGATTAATAGTAAATCCGTTTAAATTTAACCTAAGCGTATATCAAAATAAAGCAGCAGTGATCATGTTAAGCGACCAACTATAGGTGATATGGTATCGTGATCATATTAAGCGACCAACTATAGGTGCTATATCGTATCATGTTAAGCGGTAGAGTATAGGTGCTATGGTATATGTATCATGTTAAGCGGCCGGTATAGGTGCTATGATATCGTATCATGTTAAACGACCAAGTATAGGTGCTATGGTATATGTATCATGTTAAGCGACCAGTATAGGTGCTATGGTATACATATCATTTAAAGGGCAGTATAGGTGCTATGGTATATGTATCATGTTAAATGGCCGAGTATAGGTGCTATGGTATACGTATCATGTTAGACGACCAACTATAGGTGCTATGGTATACGTGTCATGTTAAATGGCCTAGTATAGGTGCTATGGTATACGTATCATGTTAAACGACCAACTATAGGTGATATGGTATACGTATCATGTTAAACGACCAACTATAGGTGCTATATACGTATCATGTTAAATGGCTGAGTATATGTGCTATGATATACGTATCATGTTAAACGACCAAGTATAGGTGCTATGGTATACGTATCATGTTAAATGACCGAGTATAAGTGCTATGGTATACGTATCATGTTAAAGGGCCGAGTATAGGTGCTATGGTATATGTATCATGTTAAACGGCCGAGTATAGGTGCTATGGTATACGTATCATGTTAAACGACCAACTATAGGTGCTATGGTATACGTATCATGTTAAACGACCAACTATAGGTGATATGGTATACGTATCATGTTAAACGACCAACTATAGGTGCTATATATGTATCATGTTAAACGGCCGAGTATAGGTGCTATGGTATATGTATCATGTTAAACGGCCGAGTATAGGTGTTATGATATACGTATCATGTTAAACGACCAAGTATAGGTGCTATGGTATACGTATCATGTTAAACGGCCAAGTAAAAAAGATGTATCAAAATGGAAAGAATTACTACCATTGTTGTTACCTTGGACGCCATGAATGCCCTCTGTTATACGATCAAATGTTGTACTCGATAAACCACAAAACTTTTGGTACATGTGTAACTTTTAACCATTTTTTGTTTAACTATCTTTTATTAATCGGGACATGAAGCTAGTCTGTTTCAGCGGCCGAGTATAGGTGCTATGGTATCGTATCATGTTAACAAGATTATGATTTCCAAACACCCTTTTCCAATACTAAATTACACATGAATAAAGAAACAACTTGACAACAAAGCGAAGCGGATCAAACAAAACAACTCGGCAAGCAAGCGAAACAACTCAAGCGATATGATACACGCGACATAGACCATAACAAACATCGCCCATTCAATTTTTTTCCTCCTACTTCCCGCTCTGCTAGAACACTCGCACCATCTTTTACCTTCCTTTGCTTGACGAACTGCTCAAACAATGCTTTAAGATTTGTTACCTATTTCCGCATCATCAAATGTGTAATCGAGCGAGCTTTTTGACTTCATCTTTTCCTTCCTTTGGTTGACGTTGCTCAAACATTGCTTGAGCTTCCGGCGTGTTTTCTCCTCCAACACCATCGACTTCACGGTCAAATACACCTTTGTAGAATGGCTCTTAACCATTCGAATGCGGTCTCTCATCAACGGGCCTATGTGCTTATAAGAACCATATTCATCGTAAATTTACGACCCATACGTATCAAGAACTTCGAGTAAAGAGATATATCGGCGATAAAACCGGTGACCACTCTTTTCCGGTATAATCGACCATTATATTATTACGTGTGTTTGTGAGAATGTGATTGGGTTATTATGTTTTCAAGCATCGGGGTTTTAGTTATGTATTAATAGTTGCAATAAAGTGTATTTTTAAATATTACTTTTCTTGGGGACATGTCTCGGGAAAGGTTTAGCGAGAATTTTCCCACGCACATTAGCATGCTTTGGACTTTGGTCAAAGTTTGGTGAGCAGTAAAATACACTTTCGGTGGGGACTCGTCCCGGAGAAAGATGCGTTAATTTTGACTATCCGGTCAAATTTTGTTAAAAATCAACTTACTTTTGTCTGGGACTGTCCCATGGAGAAATATCGTTGAATTCTCCATAACAGTCGTGAATTCATGTGCCGCGTCGATTCAATTTTGTCGTTTAGTGACTTTCGTGGGGACTTTGTGTCCCCGTGAAAGTCTCCTCCCATCCATCCGATTGTTGTAGTGAAAGAGGAGATATAAAGGAAACTTCGGGTTACAAATCCTTTGTTTTGAATGCACTCGTATGTGGCTTAATTATTAGGCCCTTCTGAAATACTTAAGATACAGCTAGGCGATAGGGCTGTTGATATTGTTTGCAATTTTATGCAACACAAAATCATATATATATGTACAGTCGTACACTTTTTAATGCCAGTATTCCTTTTATTCATATGAAGGCTGGACAAAGGAATACAAAGTTCTCATGGACAATGGACAACTTCCATCATGTTTCTAACGCCTATCTCAAGCTTAACAAAAGGTTAATTCTCATATAAACATTTACAACTGTTCTTATGTTTGGCAAAGATTGATGCTTGAAATGGTGATTATAATTTACATATTGGTAGACGACACTACATATATAGAATGTATATATATAAGCCTTGCTTATATGAATATATGTATGCATTTTTAAGGTTATAAATGCTTTCAAAGCTATCAATTATGTGTTTGAGCTTGCTTGTGCATACGTAAAAGTTAATCATCAACGATACTCCAACTATTTTACAGATATCAGGAGGTTCTTGAGAACACCATCAAGAATATGGGTGCAGGGATGGCAAAATTTATATGCAAAGAGGTATATGATTGTATATACCATTAAAAACTACTTTGGACATCACCTAAGTTTATAAAGTATATGTTTACAGATTGAGACAGTTGACGACTACGAAGAGTATTGCCACCACGTTGCTGGACTTATCGTTATGGGGTTATCAAGACTCTTCCACGCCTCACAAGCAAAAATCCTGATTCCAGATTGTAGGATATTAGTTTTCACATACACATCAAAACATAACAACAAGGTGGCGTATAAGTGGAATTCTAGAGAGAGAAAGTTAGAGGTTTAGGGAACTTAGTGAGAGAAAGTGAAAGATATTATTATGAGCTCCAACTCTACCTTGGAAGGTAGAGAGTATTTATAGTCTTACATAAATCGCCACACATCGGGCGTGGATCGGGGCATACGATGGGTAAAGACCCGTCCAGTCCTCCACGGTGTTGCCAACTAAATACTACTTAACTTAAACTAACTACGACTACGAGCTTTCTAACGATTACATATACTTGAGGTGACCGACTCTTTAATACACAATTTCTAATTCTAACAATCTCCCCAAAGAGGTCACCTCAATCATGTACCAAAATTACATTGAATACAAATAGATATTACATTAAAATTGTTCTTGCATTCTTGATGTAGTCCTTTGTTCCTAAGCTCGTAGTCATTGATTCTTCACATTGCATGTTTGGTTACTCAGTGGAGGTCTTTTCTTGATCCACGTGATAATAAATTTGAGCCATCTTTTGAGATCATCGGCTATCATCAATCTACGAGACATCCTTAGTGGTGTTGGTATTATGTGATGTTGTGACTTTGGGACCGACATGCTCACATTTGGATCATGATATCTTCTCATCGAGTGGCGGAAGCATTTATTGAATCATGATATTGGCGGCGTAGCGAAGCATGGAGTGAAAATATCGAGTCATTGATGCACTAATCATGATTTCTTTTCGGATGAATGTGTTAAGTGAGCATGCGGCTATGGATTGACCGCTTCATTACGATCATTACAAGCGTCGGTGTAGCGCATACAACAAGATTAGCAATAAATCGCCAAAGTGTCTTTGATCACTTCGTTGAATTAATCTACGCCCACGGTTCCCGTTGATCGATTACATGTCTTTGTGATCGGTATAATTCAGAAGAATTTCCTTGACAGGGTTTCGCGGTTGCTCTAGTCGTTCTCAAGCCGGAACATCTCAAAGACAACACGGAGTGAGTGAACCAAATGAATTTAAGTCCAGCGATTGATGAAAAGAGATTTGAAAACAATCGTGTATTGCTCAATCGAAATTGTTTTGCAATACAACGAAGGTTTTGTTGAAAATCAATTATCAATCATAAAACACCTTTTGGTTTGAAAAATGAGTACGGTCGATGTGCTAAAGAAAAGAATTGTTAAGCACAAAGACTAGTTTTTCAAAGGTATCCGTCAATCCATATCACGAACGAGGATTGATTCGAAGATTGAATCACCTCATTGTTTTGTTCGGTTGTCACATGGTTGATCTATATAATAGATCTCACATGCCACCTACCGAGGAGCTTGTTTGATGTTGGCTCGAAGGCTTTCCATCTTCATTGTGAATATGTAAACACATTACTCGGATGTTACGGCAATACCACAAGGATAATCGTGGGACTCGAGATATAATCTCTCTTTCCACATTGTGAAACAGAGAGTCTTCATTGAAAGTGTCCTAATGAGATTTATTGATGATCTCGTGGCTCTAGACTCAATTTGTGCATATTTGGATCTGTCTTGGGAGACTAGGAGAGGTCTCCTGCTTCAATATCAACAATCTCTAAGAGAAAGTCGATAGATAATGTCGGTTCCCGTGATAATGAAACAAGTCCTTTTAAGAGGAACTTGAGTGGTTTGGAAGGTTGAAGTGCGGTCGTCCTTTGGGTCCATGACGTCTTGTCTTCAATACCGATGTTACCATCGATAGTATATGAATTGAACCGGTTTACGCCCTAAGGTTGAATAAATTGGAGGGCTATTTGTTTTCACCTTTTCTCATTCAATTCTTTTAATTCTTCAACCCCGGTGCTTACCGAGACTTCATAGCAAGAACCTTGTTGGGTTTGTTCTAGTACTTGCTCTTGTCTCGATCCGCACTCTTCCCATATCTCACTTTTCTCCTTTTATCATCATACCTAAGGACTTCTACACTAACTAGTGGATTGTCCTGGGTAGATCCCTCCGATTACAGCGGATCATGGGAACCAATACCTAACCTTATCATCCTTATATCACCGTACATAAAGTAAAGTTGGTGGGTCTATTTGGTATTGTTCATACGCCATTGGAACCAATTGAAAACCATTTGAAAATCAATCCGGATACTTGTGATATATTATCAAAACATTTTGTATCTGAATTGTTTTTGATATTTTTAGAATAAGTGCTCCCCGTCAACATGTGCATCAAATATTTGAAATCGTTTTGTACACGGAGGCAAGAGGAAGAAATTACTTCTTTGATTACCATTTTCTAAAAAATATCAACATCACTTCCCTAATCAAGACAAGTAGATAAAGCATTTTGGGGAAGGATGAGATTTTCATAATTTTTCTCCCCCTCAATATGTGCCTCGAGGTTTGAAAAGAGTTTTGCACATACTAGAGGGAACCTGCACATTGAGATAAATGATCACATTTCAAATCATAGGTTTAAGATAGATGCTCCCCCTCGACATGTGCATTGAAAATTTGAAATCGTTTGTCACATGTGGGAAGGACGACATGTACATCCTTATAAAACCATTTACGAATAATCGGTTTAATTCCATTTTAAATTACACATTCTCCCGATCACAATTATCAAATCATTTGAGATTTGTGATCTCTTATAATTTAAATTGATTTTGAAAGCTTTTAAGAAATGTGACTTGATTATAAGCGTTTTAGCGATATTGATAAAACATGCATGTATATCTTTTGAAAACAATTTAATGCCAAATAACTTTTCAATTTAATTGAAATCATTCTCCCCTCAATCAATGACATAGGTTGTTGATTGAGAGATGAGATTTTGACAAATAAGTCTGATGATTATCAAAAATAGAGGCAGAGTTATTTTCAAAGCATTTGGTTTCAATGATAAATGATTATAGAATCGAGCATGGAATTTGAAAACATGGTAAAACATGGCTCATTCTTTCTTTTAAAACCGGGTTATTGCACGAAAATGACAATAAACCATTGTTTCTCTTTCTCCCATTTTTTTTTTTTTTTTTTTTTTTTTTTTTTTTTTAATTGAACAATATCTAAAGTCCGTGTCATTCTTTGAATGACGGCTGAAAACCGTAGATATTATCGAGCAGAAAAACATGACAAATTGACAATATTTTTGAAGATTTTTGAATTTTTCATTTTATGGATTTTGAAAGTTTTATAATTTTCTATTTGATTTTGAGAGTTTTATAATTTTGTATTTTGTTTTCGAATAAATATTTACAAGAGATGGATGAAGATAGACCTTTACTCCTCGTCTTCCTCCTCAAGGCGTTTGAGGATTCGGTTGAAGGCTTTTCAAACCAAGGCGTGGAAGAATAAACTCATAACGTTCTCTTGGAAGAGCTTTGGTGAAGATGTACGCTAGCGATATTCGAGACCTCACAAAATATAGTTCCACCACACCTTTTTCCACTTGTTCCCCGATGAAATGATGTCGAATGTCGATATGCTTTGCTCTTGAGTGTTGAGCGTTGTTGCATGAGAGCAATAGCACTTTATTATCACGATCAGAGAGGATTTTGTTGAATTCAAAGCCATAGTCGGATAATTGAGATCTCATCCATAAGATTTGAGCACAACAAGATGACATGGCTATGTATTCAACCTACGTAGAGAAATAGAAGTACTCATTTGCTTCTTTGAAGACCGACTCACAAGCTTATCACCCAAAACGCGAGCACCTCGGATGTACTTGATGTGTATCTTGACAACTTTGCATGATCGACATCTGCATAGGCCATTAGTGACATACGGTGTCCTTGGTACCATAGTCCCATATTGATGGTTCCTTGGAGATCACCGAAGACCCGTTTAAGCGCTTCAGGTGCTTTTTAGTAGGCAGCACGGTATCTAGCACACATGCAAACAACGAACAAGATGTCGGTCTACTAGGCTGAGGTACATCGGGATCCAATCATACTACGATATTTTGTTTGGTCGATCATGATCCTGACGGTCCTCATCTAGTTTGGTTCGGTCGATCATGGGGTGTCAGCAGGGTCATGAATCAAATCCAAATTTCTTTAAAATCTACGTTGCATATTTAGATTGATTTATGAAAATGCCTCGGGACTTTGTGAAATTTGTAATCCCAAGAAAATGACATTTGTCCCATCATTGACATTTGAAACTTTGAACTCATTTCATTTGAAAAACGATCACATTCCATTGGATTGGTCGAGGCAAAATAATATCATCAACATAAATTTGAACATGAATTAAATGTTTGCGACTTCACGATGAACAATGTAGGATCAAGCTGCTCCTTTGATGAATCCGGTTGATAGAAGAAACTTTGTGATGTATCATACCATGCCCTGGAGCTTGCTTTAAACCGTAAAGAGCCTTGAGCGATAAACGTGAGTAGGATGCTCTTGATTCACAAATCCTTCGGGTTGGGCGGCGTGAGCGACTTCTTTAAGATCTCGGATTCGAAATGCGTCTTTACATCCATCGATGACTACCATGTTCTTACTAGCGACATTAGCCGAAAGATTACGATTGCCTCGATTCAAACCTTTGGAGCAAAGATTCTTCAAAGTCTATACCTCCTCTTGGCGATATCCTTTAGCAACTTATCGAGCCTTGTTCTTGACACATCACCATGCTCATCAAGTTTCACTTTGAAGATCCATTTAAGAGCAATAATCATAGCACGATGCGAGCGGTACTAACTCCCGTACATCAAGTCGATCAAACTCATGAATTTCATCTTGCATGGCATTGAACCATTATCTTCATTCATGGCGGTTTAACATCTTTTGGTTCGATCTTAGATAGTACGGAGTTGAAGAAACACCATAAGGCATCGGTTGCGAGTTGTTTCGGGTTGATACGGGGCGAGAGGATTTCCAATGATGTTGTCTAATGGATGATCGTGAGTCCATTTTCGAGGTGTTCATGTGGCGGTTGTTGAGGCGAGGTAGTGAGTCGATGTCTCTGAAGAAGATGGTTCGATGATGATTCGGGAGTAGCAAATATGTTTTCAAATGGAGCATCTTGAGAGTCGCATAGGGATCAACTTCATCATTGATGCGAAACATTTCCATGATGTACATTTGAAGAATGATGATTTGTTGATGAGGCGAAGGATCGTGACGGTGCTTCTTGACTTAAAGATATTGAGGCGAGGATTGACTTCATTCAACTGGAATATGAGCATCCTCTGTTGTGGGATCAACACCTCATTAGTAATTGAATCATACAGTTCATCAAACATAGGATCAAACAATTTCTTTACATCATCTTGAGATGGAGGTACATATGGAGTTTCTTGAGAGGAGTTTGGAACAAGTGATGAACCAATGGGACTGTTTTGAAGTGGGGTCTGGTGGAGTGTCCGGAGCCATTTGACGGTCGACTCATCAAGCGTAGCGTGAATTGTTTCCATGATATTTCGGGTTCTTTTGTTGTAGATTCGGTATCCCTTTTGTTTGATGCATATCCTACAAATACTCCAATGTCGACTTTAGCCCTAAGTTTGCCTAAGTCTTGACCCTCATTAGTTGGATAGCACAATGCACCAAATACACGAAGGAAAGATAGATTAGGTTTTCATTGTGGACAAGTTCATATGGAGTTTTCCATGAGCAGTGTGAATCGAAGCGATTTTGTGTGTAGCATGCGGTGGCAATTGCTTGACCCGGAGAAACATTGGAACCTTTGGTAGATCGGCATTGTTCTAGCGGCTTCAACAAAAGTGCGATTTCGTCTTTCATCTACACCGTTACATTGAGGGGTTCGTGGAACACTTCTTTGATGGTGATTCAACGCTTTCATAGAATTCACTAAGTTGTTTGTTGACAAACTCGGTTCCATTGTGCGTTCGATAATTACGGCGGTTTTGTTTAGTCGAACTGCAATTTGTTTGATGAGTTTGATGATGATATCGGGAGTTTCATCCTTTGTCATAAGAACTTGACCCGGTGAATCTAGGTAATCATCAACCACAACTAACACATATTTCTTCCCAAAGATATTCACCTCATTGGTCCACATAAATCCATATGAATCATATGAAGAATTGCGTGAGCGAGTTAGAAGGTTTGGGTTTATGGGCATACTTCTTGCTTTTTCCCAATTGACATCTTGAACAAAGATGATCCTTTTCATACTTTAGTCTAGGTAAACCTACAACTAAGTCCTTTACGGAAAGATGGTTGATGGTGCGAAGTTCAAGTGATTGAGACGACGATGCCATAACCATGACTTTGTTTTGAAGCCTTTGATAACAAGCGATTGGAGGCCCTCATCATGTCATCGATAGAGATGGTGTAAAGATTTGAGCCACGGTTCCTTTTAACAGTTCCTTACCATTAAGATCTCTAACAAAGCGGTATGTTTTAGAAGCTACTTCTAGATCGAGAATCACGAATTGACCAGCGAGAAAGCAGTTATGACCCAAACCTTCCACATAGTAAACTCTAGAGATGACACTATCACCAACAACATAATCTCCATAACCCATATGCTTGAAATGATCATTACCAAATCTAACGGTCCAGATGAATTTGCTCACGAAGTTCATGAGCAGCGACCGGTCTCCGGTCATATGCTTGGAACAACTCGAGTCGGGTACCGCGAGCGATTTGAGCGATCTGCGGTTGAACACGAGACAAGAATGGATAAGCTGGATAATTGGGATCCCGTGCAAGAATGGGTTCCATTTGGTTAGTTACAATGGTTGGAACACCCGTATCGAAATAGAAGCATTCATATCAAAAGTGAGGCAATGGAATCATTGTGAATAGATGCGATACTAGTATGCGTATTAGCCACATTCACGGTGTGACCACTTCTTAAAGGAATAGTTCTACCGGTAGGCATCCATTTTCTAGTGGGCATTATCGATTAGTCTTATGACCAACGGTATCCAATAGAAGCCTATTTTCTTGAATGTTCTTCACGTGGGTTTCCTTTGTTTTCTAACTTTCTTTCGTTTATGCCTTTTAGCCTTCTTAGCATGAATTTTAGCATTAACAATATTAGCGGACAATTAACATCATTAGGCGAACATTAACACCACATTCATGATTAGAAGCGAATTCAGCGGACATCGGTACAAGGTTTGCAAATAGTATCGAATCGAATTAATTACGATGCGCTATGGCTAATACTAGAATCAACACGATTCGTTTTATTCGATTCAAACTTAAAGTTCCTAGATTGTTCTTCTACTCTTTTCCGGTGCACATTCTTAGCTTGCGAGGTCCTATCATTCCTTGTATTGTCTTGAGACTTTGACTGCTCCACTTTAATGTCACCGATTACTCTATAGAGGAATGGGAACATTAGTTGGTTTTACTACTCTTTGCATCACTGTTTAGATGTCTTTGGGATCGAACTACATCTGCGGTGCACTAAGGTTCACTTTCTTAAAACTAAGTCTTGAGATTTGTACTCCTAGAAGGCGCGAGTTCTCTTTCTTAGCATTGATAGATCTAGAATCTGAACTACTCAAGGGCGCACTCGGTTCACATTCAAAACATTGGGAATCGAGTGCATATCATATTGGCATTAGGCATCGAGCATGGAATCAAAGGGTTAACTCTCTCACCTAATGTCTTTGGGCATATTGTGATCAAGCATTCTAAGATTTCTTGAGATCGTTTGGCATATAAGCATGTGTCCAATTGCATTATCATGAGGTTTCTCTAGCTTATCCTCTTCAACAATCTCACGCGGGCATTCTAAGCAATCCTTAAGAGATGAGAAATATGTTTGAATAGCTAGTTTGTTGTTTCTTAGATGAGGAGGGACATATGTCACGAGACAAAGCATATTTATTACAAGTGAACCTTTGATACACCATTCTCCCCATTGGTCATTGGCATTTTCCCTTTTACGACTCTTGATTCTCAATTTCCTTTTGCAATGAAGCTATTTGTTCGTTATTCTTGTTACGGTGACCTTAATTGATTCAAATAACTCATTGAAATGACGTTTAACCTTTTCATTTTCTTCAGAAAACTTTCGTTTTCCTTTTGTAAAGCATTTACTAGGTTTTGAAGATGAAACGTTTGAGTTACGAGAATCTAAAGGAGGAGGCATTTGGGAACTGTCATATTGTTCGTTTGGCCCTTTAATTGAGATTTGGGCTTTCAACTTTACGATCGTGTTGCATCGAGCTTGAATCATTCATCACGTTTGTTAATTGAAAAGCGCATCAAACTACGGAGCATCTCGAAGATGTCTTGATATTTAAAGTTTTGACATTTTCTTTGAGATGTTGATATTTTAGTTGTAAATTAAAATGCTCAACTTCTAGTTTAGAAAATGTTTAACCAAATTGTCGTGATCATCCATTTCAATTTTCTCGTTTAGTTTAGAATTAGTTTTCTCAAGCTCAATTACGATCATGGGAGACTTTCGAGACATGAGATAGTTCATGAAACTTGGAAGCATTAATAGAGCAATTTGAGCGATGAAAAACACATCTTGAGCAACACATTTAGTAATAAGATTCTCATTTAGTGTATGCAAGTTCTTTCTCTCAATCTCATTATATTTTAGTGCTGCAGCTCATATTCACTAACTTCAACAACCATTGCATCAAATTCCTTTTCCATTCCGCAATATCGGTTTCAATCCCTTTTAAGACTCTCAAGTGATCTTTTAGAAGTTTAAAGAAGGGCATGACCTCGGTTAAATAACATTCTTTCATTTGTTCAAAACCCTTTCTCCTTGATTATACGATGGGTGTGATCCTTTTCTTGCAAGTTTTCTCAAAGTCAACAAATAGTTGAAATATAGCGTATTGGCTAATTAATGTCTTGCTTTTAGTGGCAATTGTTCTAGGTACAAGATGCATTGGTGTATTAGGAGGATACCACGATCGCTCTGAGGCATTTTCCAAAGAGGAGGATTTGTTTCAACAATATTTTCCGCTTTACGCTTATCTAAATCCTTTTTCGGAAGACTTGCTCGGGGTCGACAATGTCGAGGCTTAAACTTTCAAGAAATCGGTTTTCCTTCTTGTAGTCATGAGGAGTGATAATTATTCTTTTTCTTTGCATTTAGGATCATTTTGTTTCTTATTCATCTTTTCCTAGTGATTTCATTTGATTTCTTATGTTCTCGATTACTCAACACAACTAGGTTTCTGTCTAGGCTTAAGGATTTCATTACCATCATAAAGCACCTTATGAGCATTTCTAGCCTTTTAATTACCTCTGGATTTGGTTCCTCAACAAGGGGAATGCCATGCTTATCGCTTAAGACTCGATGTTTAGTGACCATGTGAGCGATCTGAATGGTGTTTCCTTGTATGTACAACTTGTTTTCAAGTTTGTTTTCAAAGTTTTGATTAGAAAAATCTCTCAAGAGTTTTGATTCCTTTGCATTAAATTCTTGCTTAAGCATTTTCACATTTCTTGAAGTTCTTGTTTTGCTTATTTGTTTTAGAAGTTTTTCTTGCAAGGAATTTAATTCTTGTTTCAATACTTCTTCTCTAAACTTACTTTTTCTAATTCTTGTACTCACTTGGTCATCCATTTCACGCTCGCGGTGGTCAACTCAAATTTAGCACATTGTTCATAAATAGCAACACGTTCTTTATAGGCATTTAGTTCGGAAATTACACAATCATCGAGGGCACATGCGGTGTATTCATCAAAACATAGTCATTGTTGATGCAGAAGATGCATCACTTGGTACAACTTCACTTTCACTTTGATTCACATATTGATCATATGGGACAATATCGATATTACCCATATTTTCAATATTTGATTCAATAGTTCGATTGATTGTACTTTGTCATGCATCATTTACATCGACATCATCGTATAGTTTTAATACCTACGAGATGAGCTTGTCATGGGATGGGCCGACTAGTAGTGAAGAAGAGACCTTGGGAGAAACCATTGGAGAAATGCTAGCCATAAAATTGTGTGTCTTAGTAGGTCCATCATCCACATCAGTCGTATGCATCACGTTCAGTGACTTGAAAGGCATTCGATGATTGTGACCTATCTCACGAATAAATTTGCTCATCCACATCGCATCATAGGTCTTGGCATTGCCTCACCAAGAAAAACGACAATTCTCTTCATCAAAGCACCATTGTCTTGAGCTTGTGCAGCGACATCTTATCTCTGAAGTAATCGGCGTGCATGGGCGCTTTGGAGATGTGCGGGTTCCTTACAATGTCCTCACCACCACGGTTATAACATTTGATTGGCTTAGCTTGACCTTGGTTACCATTTCTTCCTCGATTACGGTTTGCCAACATAACCTCTCCCGGCTCCACCTCTTCCACGATCATCTTGTCTTTCTGAACCGGTTTACCCATGATCCTTCCATCTTTAATGATGGCTTGATTGTGTGGGTTAGATCTTTGTTACGAGGTTGTTGTTGGTTTGTGGGAAGAATTCATGTTTTGACTAATGAGAAGAGCTAGTTGATTAATGAAGTTACCAGCGTGAGCATCGGCATCGACTTGTTTGAACATAGGATCGGGAATGAGTTTGTGATTACCATTACCCAAGTGGTATGACTTGTGATGCTTTGGTTGTGATTCGATGTTTGAGTAGAAAATTTGTTGAGTCATTAGACGAGCTTGTCTCTCCACGGTTGGTTTGAACTAATTGAGAATCAATTTTTCAAACATAGCATGTCTCTCATTACGAAGGAGGAAGGCATAGAGTTGCTCATAGTTTGTATTCTTCAATCCTTTAGTGAGCTTCACAATGGTGACAAACTTGTGCCATTCGGGTTCATGTTGTTCACAAATTTTGAGTTCGGTGAATGTTAGGCATAGTCATTCGATGTTCCTCGTGTCATTCACTAACTTATGAAATCTCACATAGTACTATGAACATTCTCATCTGGTTTCATCTTGAAGTGCTCAAATTAAATCATAGAGTTGGGATTCTCTCTTCCATAGTTAATTCGAACACGAGAGAAGCATCTTAACATTATCCCAAACCGCCTTTGCATCGGTGTTATGATTGATCGACTTGTAGATGTCTTTAGGAAGACCTTGAAGAACAATGTTTGAAGCCACGATATGCGCATCGAATCTCTTTTATCCTTATCATCAAGCTCATCATACATCTTAGGTGCATCCATTCCGTGGCAGAGTACCATCTTCATTAGTATCAAGTATGTCTCTAGTCGTCTCAACTCGATATGGTCCTTCATCAATGGATTTGAGAATGTTGACACCATTTTCCTTTCCAAGGCAATACAATCGATTCGTTGAGCCCAAGAATCAGTAGTCGATTCACATCGAAGCATGGGTGGACGAGTATCGAGCCATTGCTTGAACATCCTCGACAGCGATGGAGATGATAGTAGGAACGTTGGTAGACATGTTAACAGTTATCACGGGATTTTATAACTCTATGATTAAGCCGGAAATAGATTCTTTCATGGGATTTTACTAAATCAAGAAAAACCGTAAACAATCACCGAGTGGGTGAAGATAATGCACTAAGTCGCTAGAAGATAATGCACTAAGTTAGCTAGAAGATAATGCACTAAGTCGCTAACACTTAATTTGCTACACCACTAAGTCGCTAGAGTCCCAGTCGCTAGACAAATGCAAGTCGCTAAGTAGTAACTCGCTAAGCCTCAGTCGCTAGCAAAATTTTGGCGACAATTAAGCTACTCAGTCGCTAAAGATACAAGTCGCTAAAGCAGCTCGCTCTGGACCAAGTCGCTATCACTGTCGCTACGGCGTGGTGGAGAGTCCACTACTTGTCTTGTAAATCGCTAGATCTAAGTCGCTGGGTTTAGAACGTAACTTCGCTACAAATTTGTAAAGCAAGTCGCTACGAAGAAACTAATCGTGAGTTAAGTCGCTAGCATGAAAAAACCACATAAACATCACTTTTCAATCCAAAACAACCCAACCAAGATGATTTAAGCTTACCAATGATAACCTACACACTTGTGATGATTCTAAACATAAAAGTACTAACAAAATCCAAACTTTAACAGAAATCAACCAAATGATGCAAAACCACTAAACTTTTCAAACTCAAAACCACCTAAAACCACTAGAAATCCAAAGATGTGCAAGATATGATCTAACCATGGCTCTTGATACCAATTGTAGGATATTAGTTTTCACATACACATCAAAACATAACAACAAGGTGGCGTATAAGTGGAATTCTAGAGAGAAAGTTAGAGGTTTAGGGAACTTAGTGAGAGAAAGTGAAAGATATTATTATGAGCTCCAACTCTACCTTGGAAGGTGAGAGTATTTATAGTCTTACATAAATCGCCACACATCGAGGTGTGGATCGGGGCATACGGTGGGTAAGACCCGTCAAGTCCTCCACGGTGTTACTTAACTAAATACTACTTAACTTAAACTAACTACGACTACGAGCTTTCTACGATTACATATACTTGAGGTGATCGACTCTTTAATACAGGAATTTCTAATTCTAACATGATTCTCTCTCGAACCACATTGGCTTATTTCTCCAAGTTGTTGGGAAATTTAGTGCACTTATGGGATTAGTTCATACCTTGTAATGGGTTGGGAGGTGCGGGTGTATACCCATAAGGTCCATGAATACCCGACTCTTATAGTGGTTTGTATTGGTAGTCTAATAGAAAGTCTTGCTTGTGGAAAGTCTTGCTTGTGGAAAATCTTGCTTGTGGTTTCCGATGGCAGATGTTTCCAGCGATAAGCGATGTTTCCTTGAAGTGCTATGAAATCTTGCTAGAGGTATGAAATCGCTAGTGTTAAATCGCTAAATGGCGATTAAGCATCTTTATGACCGCGTTTAATTGGTCGTGTAACCACTAACGGCTATAATGGGGATAGTTATGAGGTGATTAATGGGCGATTAATCCTCATAATTCCATTTGAGCGGTTGAGAGTAATCTCCTATAAATAGGATGTCTGTTTATGCATGAAATACACACAGAAAACCATTAACACTTATTAGCGCATAGGGTTATAGAATTGTGCCTAATTCCATAGCGCATTTGGTCTTATCCCAGTAGATATTTGTGTAACCCGGGCATTAGGGTTGAATAGTTTACTTTGGAAAGTGATCACGATTCAAGTGATATCAGTAACCACCAAGTGGTATTTATTCTGCGACTATTGTTGTTTCTGTGAAGTTGATTATCTAACCACAGTCTTGGGCTCACAACACCAACAATCAAAGTAAACTATTTTGTGATAATCAATGGTCTTTTGCAATGAAACACATGGCTTCAAACTTTGCCAAGCTTGATAAGTTTGAAGGGTGGACTTTAGAGATGGCGAAGAAGATGCACTTCTTCTTGTCATGCATGAGTGTGGTGTATGTTACACTACACCTATTCACGATGATGGGATGATGCTACCGTGTGGGCGAGATCACGTGAAGGAGCAAATGGGAGAATGATGACTACATGTCGAGAGGTCTTATTACGAATGGTATATCGATTCTTTGTTTGATATTTATCGAACTTTGATTCTTCAAAGCGTGAGATTCCTTGAACTTCTTGGAATACTTGGAAGGTTTACACAACACCATATGAACATGGATTGAGCTATCAAAGTCTCTTGTGTCATTGACAAACTCCTCCTTCATGGAAAGATTTCAAGCATACCTTGAAACATATGAAGGAGGAGTTAACTCTTGTTGAGTTGGGCGATCGTGCACATTGAGGAATCTCTCGAGTGCAGGATAATGACAAGCCAAAGAGTAGCAATGCTCTTTGGACCATCATTGTCAATATGGTGGAGCATAACAACTCCACCAGTACAATGATAACAAAGGCAAACATAAATATCATGACAACACAAAGTTTGATCTTAACAAGAAGGCAACTCTACTTGTTGGAAATGTGGCAAGGCTGGTCACATTAAAAGGGCTGAGGTGTTAAAATTGGTGGTAAAGCCAATGGATCGAGACACTAATGGTTCGGGGGGGTGGTTGACCAACTCATTTGAAAGGTCGAAATATGTTTAATAAGTCTTTTCCGATTTATTATGTTACATATGTCTGAATCTTTTTATGTGCGGGATGATGATGTTGCGTGGTGGGTTGACTCTAGTGCAACTGATTCATGTGTGTAAAGATAGAAGTTGGTTCAAGACTTATGAGTCACCGAATGATGGTTCTATTCTTCACATGGGAAATGAGTCAACGACCTTGGTGCATGGTCGTGGTTGTGTAGATCTTAGGTTTAGTTGGAAAGATTGTAACTTTGTTTAATGTTATTCATGTTCACGATATAAGGAAAAACTTGGTTTCAAGTAGTGTTTTGAATAATCATGGATATAAACAAGTTATTGAGTCGATAAATTTGTGCTTTCTAAGCATGGTGTTTTATTGGTTTTGGTTATTTATGTAATCCAATGTTCGAACTTAATGTTACCAATTGATAGTGTTATTTGACTTTTGTGACCACATATGACGGGCCCGACTCTACCCTTTGGCATGCTAGACTTGGTCATGTTCACTATAAAAGGATGCAAGATATGTCTAGGGATGGTTTAATCCACGCTTTTGACATGGACGAAAAGTGTAAAACTTTCATGTTGACCAAGATAACCAAGAAACCCTTTCGAGGGTGTTAGTCGTGAGACTAAGATCTTGGAGCTTATTCACGATGACACGTGTGATTTGCATGCCACTCCTTCTTTAGGAAATAAGAAGTACTTTGTGACATTTATTGATGATGCTTCTAGATTTTGTTATGTCTATCATTACATACCAAGGATGAAGCATTAGATAAATTCAAAGTGTTTAAGCGAAGTTGAATTACAACTAGGGTCTTTGATCAAAAGATTAAGGGGCGATAGGGAGGTGAGTACATGGATACTCGGTGCTGATCTGTTGGAATAATCCATGAAACGATCGCCCTTTATGCTCCTCGGCCAAAATGGTATTTACGAAAGGAAAAACGGTCTTGAAGGAGATAGTTAATTCCATGTTGTCTATTCGGGATGAGTCAAGGTTACGGGGTGAAGCTATGTTATGACTTGCTATTTATTAAATAGGGTTCCCAACAAAGGAACAAGGTTACCCTTATGAACTACGGACTAAAAAAAACCAACTGAACTATCTCGAGGTGCGGGTTGTAGAAATTTGTTGTAAGACTCACGATCCAAAGCTAAAGACTTTGGGTGAAAGAGGCATGTTGCATCTTTGTTGGATATCTTGAGCATTCCAAGCTTTTAGGTTCTATGTTATTGAACCTAATGAATATGTTTCAATTCTAAACATAAAAGTACTAACAAAATCCAAACTTTAACCCGAGAAATCAACCAAATGATGCAAAACCACTAAACTTTTTCAAACTCAAAACCACCTAAAAACCACTAGAAATCCAAAGATGTGCAAGATATGATCTAACCATGGCTCTTGATACCAATTGTAGGATATTAGTTTTCACATACACATCAAAACATAACAACAAGGTGGCGATATAAGTGGAATTCTAGAGAGAAAGTTAGAGGTTTAGGGAACTTAGTGAGAGAAAGTGAAAGATATTATTATGAGCTCCAACTCTCTACCTTGGAAGGTAGAGTATTTATAGTCTTACATAAATCGCCACACATCGGGCCGGATCGGGCATACAGTGGGTAAAGACCGTCCAGTCCTCCACGGTGTTACTTAACTAAATACTACTTAACTTAAACTAACTACGACTACGAGCTTAACGATTACATATACTTGAGGTGATCGACTCTTTAATACCGGAATTTCTAATTCCAACATGATTCTCTCTCAAACCCCGTTGGCTTATTTCTCCAAGTTGTTGGGAAATTTAGTGCACTTGTGGGATTAGTTCATACCTTGTAATGGGTTGGAGGTACGGAGGTATACCCATAAGGTCCATGAATACCCGACTCTTATAGTGGTTTGTATTGAGTAGTGCTAATAGAAAGTATCGCTTGTGAAAGTCTTGCTTGTGGAAAATCGCTTGTGGTTTCCGATCGATAAGCGATGTTTCCAGCGATAGGCGTGTTTCCACCGTGCTATGAAAGTACCGCTAGAGGTATGAAAGTCCGCTAGTGTTAAAATCGCTAAATGGCGATTCAACCTTTATGACCACGTTTAATTGGTCATGTAACCACTAACGGCTATAATGGGGATAGTTATGAGGTGATTAATGGGCGATTAATCCTCATAATTCCATTTGAACGGTTGAGAGTAATCTCCTATAAATAGGATATCTGCTTATGCATGAAATACACACGAAAACCATTAACACTTATTAGCGCAAGGGTTATAGAATTGTGCCTAATTCCATAACCGCATTTGGTCTTATCCCAAGTAGATATTTGTGTAACCCAGCATTAGGGTCGAATAGTTTACTTTGGAAAGTGATCACACGATTCAAGTGATATCCGAACCACCAAGTGGTATTTGTTATCACGACTATTGTTGTTTCTGTGAAGTTGATTATCTAACCCCAGCATCGGGCTCACAACACCAACAATCAAAGTAAACTATTTTGTGATAATCAATGGGCTGCTGCGCAATGAAACACATGGCTTCAAACTTTGCCAGCTTGATAAGTTTGAAGGGTGGACTTTAGAGATGGCGAAGAAGATGCACTTCTTGTCGTCATGCATGAGTGTGGTGTATGCTACTACACCTATTCCCGATGATGGGATGATGCTACCGTGGGCGGATCACGTGAAGGAGCAAATGGGAGAATGATGACTACATATGCGAGGTCTTATTCGAATGGTATGTTCGATTCTTTGTTTGATATTTATCGAACTTTGATTCTTCCAAAGAACTGTGAGATTCCTTGAACTTCTTGGAATACTTGGAAGGTTTACACAACACCATATGAACATGGATTAGGCTATCAAAGTCTCTTGTGTCATTGACAAACTCCTCCTTCATGGAAAGATTTCAAGCATACCTTGAAACATACGAAGGAGGAGTTAACTCTTGTTGAGTCAGGCCATCCGCACATTGAGGAATCTCTCAAGGTGCAGTGATAATGACAAGCCAAAGAGTAGCAATGCTATTGGACCATCATTGTCAATATGGTGGAGCATAACAACTCCACCGTGCACAATGATAACAAAGGCAAACGCAAATATCATGACAACACAAAGGTGATCTTAACAAGAAGGCAACTCTACTTGTTGGAAATGTGGCAAGACCGGTCACATTAAAAGGACCGTAGGTGTTAAAATTGGTGGTAAAGCCAATGGATCGGACACTAATGGTTCGTGGGTGGTGGTTCACCAACTCATCGAAAGGTCGAATATGTTTAATAAGTCTTTTCGATTTATTATGTTACATATGTATCTCGAATCTTTTATGTGCGGATGATGATGTTGCGTGGTGGGTTGACTCTAGTGCAACAGCTCATGTGTAAAGATAGAAGTTGGTTCAAGACTTATGAGTCACGAATGATGGTTCTATTCTTCACATGGGAAATGAGTCAACGACCTTGGTGCATGGTCGTGGTTGTGTAGATCTTAGGTTTAGTTACGGAAAGATTGTAACTTTGTTTAATGTTATTCATGTTCTCGATATAAGGAAAAACTTGGTTTCAAGTAGTGTTTTGAATAATCATGGATATAAACAAGTTATTGAGTCGATAAATTTGTGCTTTCTAAGCATGGTGTTTTATTGGTTTTGGTTATTTATGTAATCCAATGTTCGTGCTTAATGTTACCAATGATAGTGTTATTTCGCCTTTTGTGACCACATATGACCGGACCGACTCTACCCTTTGGCATGCTAGACTTGGTCATGTTCACTATAAAAGGATGCAAGATATGTCTAGGGATGGTTTAATCCTCGCTTTGACATGGACACCGAAAAGTGTAAAACTTTCATGTTGACCAAGATAACCAAGAAACCCTTTCAGGTGTTAGTCGAGACTAAGATCTTGGAGCTTATTCACAATGACTGTGTGATTTGCATGCCACTCCTTCTTTAGGAAATAAAGTACTGTGACATTTATTGATGATGCTTCTAGATTTTGTTATGTCTATCTCTACATACCAAGGATGAAGCATTAGATAAATTCAAAGTGTTTAAAAGCAAGTTGAATTACAACTAGGGTCTTTGATCAAAAGATTAAGGATCGATAGGGAGGTGAGTACATGGATACTCAAGTGCTTTCATCTGTTGGAATAATCCATGAAACGATCGCTTTATACTCCTCGGCCAAATGGTATTTACGAAAGGAAAACAGGTCTTGAAGGAGATAGTTAATTCCATGTTGTCCTATTCAGATCGAGTCAAGGTTCCGGGTGAAGCTATGTTAACACTTGCTATTTATTAAATAGGGTTCCCAACAAAAGGAACAAGGTTACCCCTTATGAACTCGGACTAAAAGGAAACCCAACCCGAACTATCTCGAGGTCCGGGTCAGTAGGGTCATTGTAAGACTCCACGATCCAAAGCTAAAGACTTTGGGTGAAAGAGGCATGATCGCATCTTTGTTGGATATCTTGAGCATTCCAAGGCTTTTAGGTTCTATGTTATTGAACCTAATGAATATGTTTCAATTAACTCAATAATTGAATCAGGGATGCTGATTTTGATGAGAATAGATTCTCATCATCCCTAGACCAAGTCGGAGGATTACTAATGGAACTCATGACATTGGTATATCGAGGTCACGATGGTGAACCATCGGTGGTCCTCGATGAGGTTGTGGTTCAACAACTCGAACACGTGCTCGGGAAGAGCAAAAGGGTTAGGACTCCAAAGTCATTTGGACACGAGTTTCAACTATACTTAGTTGAAGGAACAAGGGATGAGTCTCGACCAATACTCCTATTGCTTCATTGTTGAGGATGATCCCAAAACATTTGAAGAAGCAATGAAGTCCCGTGATATTGCTTTCTCGAAAGAAGCAATCAATGATGAGATGGATTCCATCATGGGCAACAACACTTGGGTGTTGGTTGATCTACTCCCGTTGCAAACCTTTGGGTTGCAAATGGATTTTCAAAAGAAAAATGAAGGTAGATGGAACTATTGAAAAGTTCAAGGCAAGACTAGTTATTCGGGCTTTAAACAAAAGTCGAATAGACTATTTTGATACTTATGCCCTCGTGCTCAGTACGTTACTATAAGATCCGCCGATTGCTATGACATCTATTCACAACTGTTATTCATCGGATGGATGTGAAGACAACTTTCTTGAATGGTGAATTGGAGGAGGAGGTCTATATGAACCAACCTCGTGGCTTCATCTTGCACGGCAATGAAAACAAGGTGTAAACCGATTAAGTCTCTTTATGGACTTAAGGGCACCTAACAATGGCATCAAAATTTGATGAAGTGGTTTTGTCTAGTGGTTATGTTCAACCAAGGCGACAAATGTGTATATAGCAAATTTGATGAATCGGTAAAGGAGTCATCATTTGTCTATATGTTGATGACATGTTGATCTTTGGCACTAACCAAAATCGTTGATTTGACAAAGGAATTTTTGTCATCAAGGTTCTCCATGAAGGACATGGGGAGGCGATGTTATCCTTGGTATAAGGATTAAACATGAAAGTAAAAGAATTTCTATCTCTCGGTCTCATTATATTGAGAAGGTCGAGGAAATTCAATTACTTTGATTGTACTCCAGTGAGTACACCTATGGATACTGTGGCGATGCCAATCATGGTGCAGGCGTATCTCAACTTGAGTATTCTAGGTAATTGGTCGCTGATGTATGCCATGACTTGTACAAGACCGACATTGGTTTTGCGGTGGGAAAATTGAGCGTATACTAGTAATCCTAGTGCTCATCATCGGCAAGCAGATTCAAAGTCTTCAAGTATTTGAAGAGAACTATGGATTATAGTCTTTCATATCTCGGTTACCCATCGTGTTGGAAGGTTACACCGATGCAAGTTGGATCGAATAACCAAGACAATTAAATCACCGATGGCCGGGTATTCCTACTGGTGGAGGTGCAATTTCTTGGGCATCCAAGAAGCAAACTTGCATCACCGTTCAACAATGGAATATGAATTTGTGGCTCTAGCATTTCTTTGGTAAAGAAGTCGAATGGTTGAAAAACTTGCTTCTTGAGATTCCATTGTGGCTAAACCTATAGCACCTATTTCTATCCGATGTGATAATGCAATACATTGGCTAAGGCTTATAGCCAAATGTACAATGGTAAGTCTAGACACTTAGGTGTCGGACATAGCATGATTCGTGAGCTTATCATGAATGGGGTGGTATCTATAGAGTTTGTTAGATCTCAACGAACTTAGGCGATCACTTGACGAAGGGTTTGGCTGGAGACTTGGTAATAAAGTCGCGCTAAAGGATGGGTTTAAGTCCAATTTAGTCCTTTGAATGTTAGGACACCCAACTCCTCTAAGAAACTTGGGAGCCGAGTTCAATGTGGAAGGCGAACATTCGATGGATTTGGAGCACATGTTTTATTTACATCCCAAGGTTGTGCTCGAACTTTTCGAAAGGAGGATGAAGTCTTTACTTCTTAATGGTTAATTTTTTGAAAAGTGCTTGGCGGAGCATGACTAAAGAGGAACCACCTATGTAAATGTTGAAGTTTTGCCGCTTGTGAAGCTTTGGACTTTAGCTTTTACAACATTTATGAATTTGGATATGGACACATGGCATATAGTGTCGGGAGCTTTTAAGTGTTTGAAAACTTGTGTGTATTTTATCTTGGTATTCAAATGGGTTGAAGGTTCAATTCTTAGAACACCACGATTCTCGAATATTTGAGCGTGTAATTTAATAAGATGGAAATTCAATCCTCGGACATTTCGTTTATGCACATGTTTTGTTTAATGTTTGGTTTTTTTATGCAAAGGAAGTGAACTAAATTTGGGGAGGATTTTTGGGAATTTAGTGCACTTGTGGGATTAGTTCATACCTTGTAATGGGTTGGGAGGTGCAGTGTACACCCATAAGGTCCATGAACACCCGACTCTTATAGTGGTTTGTATTGGTAGTGCTAATAGAAAGTCTTGCTTGTGGAAATCGCTTGTGAAAGTATCGCTTGTGGTTTCCATCGATAAGCGATGTTTCCATCGATAGCGATGTTTCAATCGAAGTGCTATGAAATCTTGCTAGAGGTATGAAAGTCTTGCTAGTGTTAAAATCTTGCTAAATGGCGATTACAAGCGCTTTATGACCACGTTTAATTGGTCATGTAACCACTAACGCTATAATGGGGATAGTTATGAGGTGATTAATGGGCGATTAATCCTCATAATTCCATTTGAACGGTTGAGAGTAATCTCTATAAATAGGATATCTGTTTATGCATGAAATACACACGTAAAACCATTAACACTTATTAGCGCAAGGGTTATAGAATTGTGCCTAATTCCATAACCGCATTGGTCTTATCCCAAGTAGATATTCGTGTAACCCGGGCATTAGGGTCGAGTAGTTTACTTTGGAAAGTGATCACACGATTCCAAGTGATATCCGGTAACCACCAAGTGGTATTTGTTACTGCTGACTATTGTTGTTTCTACTGAAGTTGATTATCTAACCCTGGTACTGGGCTCACAACACCAACACAAGTAACATTTCAGATGCTCAAACTTGATTAGTTTTTCACAAAATTTGGAACGTACTATTTAACACTAAATTATTCATGCAACATTGCAGAAAACAAACATTTTTGTAGATTATCTGGAGGACATAAACGAAATACCTAAGTCACGCATGTTCTGGCCTCGTGAAATTTGGATTAAATATGTTAATAATCTGGAGGTATCGATGTCTTTTATTTTTATGTTCATAAACAAGTTGCAGTTTCTATATATATTGATTGATTGGATAGCGTTTCACCTCAGGACTTAAAATATGAACAGAACTCCGAGAAGGCTGTTCAATGCCTGAATGAGATTGTGACAAATGCTTTGATACACATTGCTGATTGTTTAAACTATATGTCCCAGTTGCATGATCCAGATATCTTTAAGTTTTTTGCAATACCACAGGTACACAACATAAATTGGTCGGATGCTACGTATTAACTGTTGTGAAGCTATATATATTTTGCTTTGTATCCATTATGACTAAATGTGATTATTTTTAATTAGGTTATCGCAATTTCAGACCTTGTTATGCTACAATAATATTGATGTGTTTAGATACGGAGTGAAAACAAGACTTGGTAAATTTTTGGCATCGAAGCTCATAACTGAATTACATTAACTTGGTCATTATTATCTGCCACTATGAGAATAATTATGCTTCAATTTTCCAATGAGAGTAAATTTTCAGGTCTTAAGGCGCAAGTGATTGATCAAACTTTGATCAATCACTTGCGCTTTAAGACCGAAAATTCTCATTTAGGATGAGCATTTTGAACCGAATCCGGGAACCGAACCGAATCGTGCCGGTACCGTGCATCAAACGGCACGATTCTTGAAATACTGATGCGATGCGGGACTACAAAATAAGGTGAAAAAAATCGGACCACTAATTCGATGGACGGCGACTAATCGGGAAATTCCGTAAAAGCGGGAAAACCCGATTTCCGTCTTGATCTTGGTGCCGATCAGCATGGTAATCTGGTACGGTCGCGATATCGGTACCGATCACGATCTGATACCGGTACCACTAATTTATCTCGGAAAAAATCGGTACCACTATTCTAAGCGGGATCGGTCTGGGCGACGTGCTCATCCCAGATCAAACTAAAACAATGGAAGACGTCTTTGGAGCTTTCTATCTTCAATCCTTAAGTCCAAGGTAATCAATTTCCTGCTCAGATTGTCAACTAGCGAGGGAATCTAATGGGAATTTATGTTGAGTTTTTGACTTAAGCTTAATAGGTTGACATAAATGATCCGAATGCCGAAAAAACAATTAGTAGGATAGAAGCAGTTCAAAAAGTTTGCAGGGACTCAGGAACCCTACGCAATTGGTAAGTCAGAGTTTTCTGATCTATTCTTCCATGATACAAATAGTTTTGCTGAAATCTGTTCTTGATCAACATTTGTTCTTGTTCTGTTTCGATCAGGAAATCCTACGTGGATGAGATCAAGCCGACTTACAACCGGCATTTGTAACATTCTTTTTCTTCTATGCTCTACTATGTTCATTTAAAAAGGATAATCATTTCTAAATATATCCAACTAACCATTATATTCTTTTGTGATCAAACTATTTTTTTCCTTTTATACATACAAACTGTTAATAACTTTTATTGTTCGTAAACTTTTAATAACCTATTATCATTACGGTGAGATTTTGACGTGACACTACTTAATAACTTTCTGTTCAATATATTCATGTTTCATTTAAATTATGCATGTTATATGTTAACCATGTACATATACCACAGACATCTCATTCTCCCAGTTAAGAGTGGATATTTGTGGTTTGTTGTAATAGATGACTTAGACGTTAGGTGAGAGAGGAACAATTTAATAGTTTAAGTTCGATGATAGCAGATATTTCTCTCCCAAATATGTCTTTTTGCATTAGAGTCAAGGAAGGATATTACTGTTGGTGAAAAGTTGAGGCACTCTTCTTATGACTTATCTTTTCGTCGTTCTCCATGGGGAGGGGTAGAAGAGGAACAATTTAATAGTTTAAGTTCTATGATAGCAGATATTTCTCTCCCAAATATGTCTGACCGCTGGTCTTGGTCGCTTGATGGCTCGGGAGAGTTCTCGATCAGATCAGTTCGTTGTTTTATTGATGGCGCCTTTTGCCTAAGTCATACTCCCACTAGATGGATAAAGTTAATCCCTATCAAAGTGAATGTTTTGGCTTGGAAGATCTGTTTGGATAGACTGCCTACTAAGTTAAATCTCTCCAAACGTGGTTTAGAAATTCCCTCGATCCTTTGTCCCCTATGCAACGAAGTAGTTGAATCTTCTTCCCATTTATTTTTCTCATGCTCTTTGGCTAGGCAGGTCATGCGTCTTCTCTGTAGGTGGTGGGAGCTCGAATTTCCTTCTCTCAATTCTTATGGCGAGTGGCTCATTTGGCTTTCAAGCACTCGTTTACCCAAGATCAAGAAGGAAATGTTGGAAGGATCTTGCTATGTTTAAGTGGTGGATTATTTGGCGTCATAGAAATCAATGCTTGTTTGGTTCTCGTCAACCAAGAAGAGATATTATTTTCGATGATATAGTTCAAATGTCTTTTTATGGATTTCTAGTGGTTGTAAATCCAAGATTGTTTGGGATACTTGGATCCAAAACCTAATTTCCTTTCTTTGTTTTAGTTCTAGCTTTTTGTTAGTCTTAATAAATTCGCTAAAAAAAAGACGTTAGGTGAGAGAAAAAGGAGTTAATTAAAGGGTTGAATGGAAGAATAGGTGTTTTGGTATATGCATGTAATCAATATATAATGGATATAACTCTAAAGGAAACTTGCATGTAATCAATATATAATGGATACAACTCTAAAGGAAACTTGTATCGAATGGAAAGGTAATGATACTCATAATAGAAGTTATTAAAATTTATGATACACACAACATTATTTATTAAAAGTTCATACGTATAATAAAAATAAAATACTCTTGGTTTGATTAAAAATATATATATATAGTTGTTTGTTGGATTAAGGATAATATAGCTGTTAGTTGGATTAGGATTTTTTTTTTTTTTTTCTTTTTTTTTTTTTTTTTTTTTGGTAGCAAAACTGTAACCTAACAATATACCATTACATCATGCAGATTTCTTTGCCTATCATTACAAGTGCAACTCTTTACACATATCTATCTTCCAGTTGACCGAACAAAATCAGTAAGTTTATTCATTTCAGAAGCTCGAATTAAGTGCTACTACTGTATTTTTATATTAAACTTGTTTCTTTTATGTAAGATTCTCAAAAACCAAGCTGGCAATCATTGGGAACGTGCGGAAACAGCAAGAAAGGCCTCCCTTGTGAATTGCAAGACTGTATTTAATCTATCGGGTTATTATTATTACTTAAGAGTTAAAGTGGATATAATTCCTCAGAATTACCAACAAAATACCTCCTTTGCGAATTGTAATGTTTGATATTGATGTATTATATTGAATTGTAATGTTCGAAATTGACATATTTGTGAAAGCTTTTCAGTCTTGCGTGCTACGACCTCTTTTAATTAGACCGTCATTTAGTGTCAGAGCCTGAGAGTATCTTGATTACAATTGTTGCGAAGAAATCTCCTCTCATGTCGAGATAAACATGATTATTTATGTTATCTTTCATTAGAGACTTGGCCTTAAAAGAAAAAGTACGTTGGTCATCTTATGAGGTCAGCTCATTCTTATGTGAGATAACATTAATTAGGTTCTAGTTTTACTTCAAATATATGTGTAGTGAAAGAGGTTTGATGAGTGTGTGAGATATATGAAGAATTTTAGTATTTCGTGTGTGCGTTGGAAATTAAAAACAATGTGGTAAAACCAAAGAGGAAGAAACGGATACATAACAAACACTATGATACATACACCTACGAACCGTCAGATTCAATCAAAATCAGAACTAGCTCAGGCAAGGATGCATGTCATGTTTTGTGACTGTCTCTCGCTCACAATATTGGTATAAAAGCCTTCCCTTCTTCCGTGGTTCAAGCTTTTCTTTAATTAGTTCCATGGGCTAGGTAGAAAAATCATTTCTCGAGAGAGAAAGTAGTTATGTTAATTTCAATAATAGTTTCAAATTATGAAGGAGATATCAATAGATGACTTACAGTGGGTACTTTGAGGCCAAGTCCCATTTGCTGATTTCCTCTCAAATTATCTAATTATGAGTAGAAAACCTAATTGGTTGCTCCTAATATATAAGGATAGGTTAACATATAACTTCTGTCTACTAAAATCGTGTTACTTGATTATACCAACATTACATGAGAATGAAATACATAAACCAAATTAAATATGAGCACAAGAGTACCATGGTTTTGTATATAGCTTGAAGCTAAGAATTGCAATATTGTGTTTACATGTATAGATAGAGTATAATTAATTAATTATCATATGATTAATCTTATAATCTATATGTACTACGGAGTATACCACTTCACTAAATGAACTTCCAGATCTCAACAACGTTGAATATCACAAATAAAATAAGATACTCTAAAATGAACGTCAAAAATAGAAAGTCCAATAGAGTAACATGCATAATTGCATAGTAACAAAACTTGCACTTTCTTTCATTTTCAATCAAAAAGTTGAAACAATATAAAAAAATGTTTACTTAGATATATAGGTGAACACGTAGCCATATTTGTTCAATAAAACAGAGAAAGAAACGTTTGAATATAGAAAGTCGAATCTAGTGTTGATACGCAATACTAAAAAAAATTCTTTTCAATCAAAAACTTGTAATCAATATGAAAACATGCAAATAATGAACACATAGCCATATTTGTTCACAAAACAAAAACACGTAGCCATATTTCATTACATTATTAAGATTAACATTGAGGTCAAAGCACACGTTTAAGTTGATACTCGGTTTTTAAGTGATACCATAAGAACTGTTGAATTATATCTAAAGCTCGTTCTTGGATTCGATTTGATAAAAAAAAAAAAAACAAAACAAGTTTTTCTTTTATTAGTTCTATGGGCTAGTTAGAATAGTTATATATCGATTGAGAAAAAATTATTTCAAATCTATTATACCTAAAAGTTGAACCCTTAATTTAATGTGTAAGAGGGTTTGTGCAAAATTAAGTGCAGACAACATAACTAAAGCTACACAAATTACATCAATTTATTAATCAAGTGTGGTTGCGCAATTGAATGTGGAGGAAGATGAATACGAACCATTCTTAAGTTACAATCACATTTACAACCAAAACTAATGCAAACCAATTGAATGTAAGGAGGAAGATGAATATGAACCATTCCACAATTAACATCTCACACTTAAAGCCATCATTTGTATGTATAAATAACACACGCATTCACCAATCATCATACCGGTGAAACTATCACAACACATTCTTATATGTGGTCATGTCATTGTTCTTCTTTGCATATTTATTAATGAATCTTCACTTTTCTTACGTATTCAAAGCACCCAAAGGGAGGAAAAGAAAACACAAGTAACATGTGAAACCATTAGACATTCCACTTCATGAATCTCTTTATGTGGAGTCCAGTAGCCAGTGCCCTAAAAGTTGGATTCCTTTCCTTTTTCTTTCTAGAATGTTTGTTTTCTTGAAGATATACGAGAAATTTTTTGTTTGCATGTAAATTCACTTTTATTGAATGTACATATATATTTGATGTTTGCAACAAATGATGTGTGATGTGTGATTAGGTGTGTATGCTTTTGTAATATCACAAAGGTTTGCTTCAAAGTGTATCAGTAGTTTAGTATAGCTAGCTTGCCATTGTCTATGAAACACAACATACAAACAACACTTCACAAGATCAGAAAAAAGATAGAGTATCAAAGACATCGTCACTAAATTCATACATATCCATGTTTATATGTTTTTTATGTCATCAAACTCACAACAAATACCAATATATACACATACAGGTGGTGCATCATATATGCATTAAGCATTATCAATACAACTTGGTGTGTAGTTAAAAAGTTATATAGTTTATATTAATTAAGTTCATGTGACTTTGTGGCGTATTTTTTTTTTTAATTTATGGTCTATTGTTTAAGAGATCCAAGTTGATAAGCGCTATGGATGATGCTTTGTACACGGATGATATGTTTAAATATGTTAGGTTTGGTTTATGCAAGACATCAAGGAGTACTATGCCCCATGCCCTTTGGATTTTACTGTAATTTATGTAGACCAAAAGTGCTCATGGTCTAATTGTTGTGTATATCACATCATCTATACATATCCGCAAATGATAAATTTGTAATAACTTACTTTTTTCCTTAAATGAACAAAAGAAGGCGAAATTTTCCAACTGTGCATACCTTATTCTTGATCGATTAGCATATCATATTTCTATGTGCTTTGATAAGCTTAGCTACAATGGCTTAACATGTTTTTATTTTGAGTAGTTGCAGGTGATGTGGATGTTAAAGCAACAAAGCTAATGCAAGGTGATAATGTCGACAGTGGTTGTTGGCAATCTTTGGGATGGTAGTTTGGGTAGAGTTAAAATTAAAATGTGTGGAGTCAAATCAAATTTTTTCACAGACTAAATTCGTGTTTTATTAGCACTATAATTGAATGCATACGATCAAAGAATAGAATATGGTTTGAATTGTGTGAATAGTGTTTACTTTGTATGTCTACGTTCTTATTTCCTTTAGAAATGGAACGAGAACAACGATATTATTAAAATTCAATGGTCTTTTGTGACATTGTCAAAATGGTTGTGCATATTGTTATATAAATTAAATAAACTTAGAGTGTGTTTGATGGCCGCTATATGAGATAATTCAGCACTCATTAACAAAAAATGATTCGGTCATTCAGAATCATGCTGACTTAACACTTTTGAATAATTCAGCACCTTTTATTCATTCCGCGCTAAATCGTACAATTTTATCAAACAACCGCTTAGCCTCTTTTGTTGGGAGTTTCTGAAAATCCATGCACTATACAGTTTTACTTGATAAAAGAAAATCATTGTTAGTATTAGATTGTTTAATGAATGTAATTGTTGAGTGCAAAATTTGTAAATTATAATTATAAAAAAAGTGAGTCCCAAAAAGTGATGTTATTTGGTGTTAAATAAGTATCTTAAATAGTTTATGTAAATAGGAAAAAATAATTTATGTAACTAAAATAATAGGAACCTAATGACCAAACATTTAGTTATGAAAAATTAGTTAATTATTTGACCAAAGACGCAGATCGCATGAGGTTGTATAAAATCTGTGAAAATAACAAAAAAAAAAAAAAAACCAAAAAAAAAAAAAAAAAAAACAATTTTGAGAATACATCATATTCACGTGCTATTACAAACCATAAACGCATAAAATCGTGCAATTTATAAGAGCAAAACATAACAAAAGTGACAAATAAATATGGAAAATAACGAATATATACATAATTCATATTAAAATATTAAGTAAACTACTTTAAATACAAAACTTATGATAACATCAATTGCAATCGCTACACGTATTGCATACAATATTACGTAAAAACATATATATTCAACCTTAACCAATTGGTGTAACAGCGACGGTTTTATAGCCTCGTTAAATATTAGTTTCAAATTGAGAATGAGATCCTTAATAGAAGAATAACAGTGAAGTAGTTGTTTCTTAGGGTACTTCAAGTCCAAGTCTCATATGTTGATTTCCTCTCAGATTATCTAATCTATGATTATAATTAAAACCTGGCTGGTTATTTAACTTCTGTCTACCAAAATTTTGTTTCTAGCTTGATTTCACTAACATTAAACGAGAATATTTTGAGGCTAATAATTGCAACCTTTTGTGTTTACATGTAGATAAACTTTGATTATCAATTTATGCACTCTAATATGAACATCTAGTTCGCAATAATGTTGGATACCTTAATTATAAATAGTAATAAGCTAAGATAATATGTTACCGGTAATATATTTTTGTTTGGTGTTCACGTATAAATTAAAAACTATTTTTATTAACAAAAACAAAGAATATAGAAGCATTCAAAATAGAAAGTCGGATAGAGTGTTGATATGCACTTTTAAAAATGTACTCCTACTTTGTTTCATTTTCACTTACAGCTTACTCCGTATAAAGTTGGAATCAATATAAAAAATGTTTATGAGTAATTAAACATATTAGTAAACACGTAGCCATATTTTGTAAAAAAAAAAAAAAAGGAACGTTTAAAATAGAAGGTCGGATGTTGATATGCATTATTAAAAAAAAATGTACTTTCTTTCATTTTCAATTAAAACACGTAGCAATATATATTTGTTAAAAAAACGTCTTAAAATAGAAAGTCGAATCTTGTGTTGATACATTATATTATAAAAAAAAATTCCTTTTATTAAAAAAGTGGAATTGATATGATATAAAAACAAGTTAAATTAAAATTTACTAATGCCCACGTAACCATATTTTGGTCAAAACACAAGAAAACGCATACATATTTGATTACATTATATATTAAGATATATTAATATCCAGATTGAGAAGCAAGTTTAAGTTGAAGCTCATTTTTATTTGATGTGATACGAAATCCCAATAACCAAGATATATTTGTTGAGTTTTCTGAAGCTCATTCTTGGCCAGATTCGATTTAATCAACAGCGTATACAAAATGTGGGGTTTGAAGGCTGTGCTAAAGCATCGAAATGCTTTTTACCCATTATTGAAGGGGAAGATGATCCCTGGGAAGCTATTAGGTTACTCCACTCTTCGTCATGAGTGGAGTTTGAACGATGTGCTGAACCATCCCATAGATATTTTCCCGTTGTTGAAGCTCAAGGTGGCGATGAAGAAGGCTGAGAAAGAAATCCCTACAGACCCAAACTGGGGTTTTTGTTACTCTATACTTCCCAGGGTCTCTAGTTCCTTTGCGCTCATTATTCCACTTCTTGACTATGACGCACGTGATTTAGTGAGTTAAACCACATCGGGTGTTGTTTTGTTCCACAAGTGTGCAACTATATATTATATTGTACAGTAGAGTAGCATGTTCAACAGCAATACTAATACGCAAATATGTCATATATATAGTACTGTAACTTGCCCAATCACAGGAATCGTTATGTCCCTGTTCTAGCCATTATAGAATGAGAGAACGTGTAGGGTTTAACAAAGAGAGTTACATTTTTATTAATTTCTAGTTATACCCTTGTTCTCCGTGGTTCGCTCTCATTTGGGTGGTTCCTTGTGGATCATGATTCCTATGCACATGAAGCGTAATATAGCGACCACTGGGCTAGAAATACTTGCTGGTTGTGGATATAGTTCTTACCCTTTTCACCAAACCGTGTAATCATGTGTTCTTTGTTAAGTTTACATGTGTGACTTACCTTTGTGTTGCTCGCTAGTTCTCATAATCTTATTTGTCGTGCAATCACGTATCCTTACGTATCTAGCATGATTCTATTCTACAGTTACATTTAAATAACTGTCATTTTGACTATGCAGGTGTGCATGTTTTATTTGCTAACTCGAGTCCTTGACACAGTCGGTATGTTTTATTATCTTTTTTGGTGTTATTCTTATATTCAAGTTACTTGTTATCACGTTATTTAGTGTTCTAATTTGAAAGTCATCCAATAACATATGAGCGTCATACTTATGTTGTAATTTCCCTTTGATAGAGGATGATACAAGCATAGCTACTGAGATTAAGGTACCAATTCTGAAGGCCTTTCATCGTCATATATATGATCATGACTGGCACTTTTCATGTGAGTAATGATTTTTATTTATTTTTTTGAACAGCAATAGAAAGTTAGAAACTTCAATAGCAAGCTAGCAAGAAGCTAGAACATAAGACGAGAATTACTATGTAGTGAGGGAAGGGGACTTTCGGGTTACTAATCCTTTGTTTAACCTCATACACGAACGTCACCTAAATGAGACTTTAACTCACTCCGGCCTATTTTGTTAACTAGGCACTTATAATCTATTTTGGATACAGCTAGGAGGAAAGGCTGCTGATTATATGCTTGTAGTCTTACGCAACATATAATAATACACACTTTTCGGTGCTGATCATCCCTTTTATTCATTTTAAGGTGGGACAAAGGAAAACAAAGTTCTCATGGACAACTTCCATCATGTTTCTGATGCCTTTCTGGAGCTTAACAAAAGGTTACTTCTCATATATAAGTATATTCTAACACCATGCCAAAATCTACACAATTTTAGTAGTGTTAATTTGACAATCACAAATTTACAATTAAGTGTATGGTCCTTGCTGATATGATTACATGCATGTATGCATTTCAAGTGTCAAATGCTTTTTAACGCTGTCTATTTTGTGTCGGAGCTTGCTTTTGCATAGGTAAAAGTTGATCCATCTACAATACTCCAACTATTTTGCAGTTATCAGGAGGTACTTGAGAATACTATAATGAGAATGGGTGAAGGGATGGCAAAATATATAGGCAAAGAGGTACTTACAAACTTTCGTATACCATCAAAACTACTTTTTCATCATGTACAGAGTTTGTTGTGTTTAATTGTATATATTTTTGTTGATATTATATCATGCGGTGCGTGAAAATATTTTGATCGTGTACAAATTACTTTACAAAGTAATCTTTTGATATCTAAGATTAAAAAAGAGTACAATGAGCAAGCGAACACAAACAAGAAAGAATATGTTGGTATATATTATATGTTGTGAGAAAATACCCTACATTTCTTTATGCATTTGATACCATTTGCCACTAATTAATCTTTGAAGTATATGTTTACAGATTGAGACTATTGACGACTACGAAGAGTATTGTCACCACTGTTCTGGAAATGTTATTATGGGGTTATCAAGACTCTTCCATGCCTCAGAATCAGAATCTTGTTTCCCGATTCTCTTTCAAATTCGGTTGGCTTGATTTTCCATGTAACATCTCTTAGAACTCAAACTAGATTAATTTCTCACATCACTTGAAACCAATTATTAATATGCTAAATTTTAACACAATATTGTAGAAAACTGATATCATTATAGATTATCTGGAGGACATAAATGATATTCGCAAGCCACGCATGTTTTGGCCTCGCGAAATCTGGAGTAAATATGTTGATAATCTGGAGGTATCGATTTCTTTTAATTTCATGATCATATAGCACTTGCAGGTTTATAATTCTATTAACTGATTGGATATTTTTTTCACGCGGGACTTGAAATATGAAGAGAACACTGAGAAGGCCGTTCAATGCCTGAATGAGATGGTGACAAATGCTTTAATACACATTGATGATTGTTTGAAGTATATGTCCCAGTTGCGTAATCCGGCTATCTTTAGGTTTTTTGCTATACCACAGGTACGTACACAAAATAGACAGGATGCTAAGAAGTGTGAAACTATATATTTTGCTTTGTATCATAATGACTGAATGCGATTATTTTCAACCAGGTTATCGCAATCGCATACCTAGCTTTATGCTACAATAACATTGAAGTTTTTAGATGTGGAGTAAAAGTGAGACGTGGTAAGATTTCTGGCAATCATACTCCGAATTACTTTAACTTGGTTCAATCCACTGTGAGAATAGGGGTTTTGTGCCCCCTACAGAGATTTAGCTTATGCTTTAATTTTTTCACTGAGATTTATTCTTTTAGGTCTTAGGGCGCAAGTCATTTATCGGACTAAAACAATGGCAGATGTTTATGGAGCAGTCTATGAATTTTCATCCATCCTTAAGTCCAAGGTATTTATTTTAGCTAAAAATATCAGCTAATGTCGAGCTTCTCAAATTAACTTTAATTATAGGTTGACATGAATGATCCAAATGCCGAAACAACAATTAGTAGGATAGATGCAGTTCAGAAGATTTGCAGGGACTTGGGAAGCCTAGAAAACTGGTAAGTCAGAATATGATAATATATAGCAAAAATCTGACAGCATTACAAAAATCTGTTATTAGTATATGACATACATTTTTTATTCTGTTTCTATCAGGAATTCCTATGTGGTTTAGAGCAAGCCAAGCTACAACCGAGCTTTCGTAACGTTCTTTTTTCTTCTTTACTTTACTATGTCCATCTAAAAAAAATAGAGCATGGATTTTTCATTTTGAATTTTAACTAATTGTATATTCGACACATGTGTATTATCTTTTTTTGCCTAGTATTTGTCGTTGGTACCAAAACTGTAACCTAACAACATACCATGACATTATGTAGATTTCTTTGCCTATCATTACAAGTGTGGTTCTTTACACACATCTATCCTCCACTTGACCGATAAAATCAATCAGTAAGTCCATTCATTTCAGAAGCTAGAATTAAGTTCTATTTTTTTATTTATTAAAATTGTGTCTTCCTATATAAAGTATTTCAGAAACCAGGTTGGCGAGCGTTGGGAACATGAAGAAAAAGTATAAGTCAAAGGCCATAACTCTCTATCTGGAAATAACACAATTCCAGCTTAAGTAGTTTGTTTCATTTTCACTTATTAGGCAACAATATTAAGCTATATATATAGACTCCCTCACTTAAGACTTGATTGTTATGTTTGAACTTGATGTATTATTGATTTCTCATAAAGCGTATTTCACATGTGTTTATCATTTGTTTTCCCGGCTAGCTTGTGTGCTATACGACCTCCGTAGTCATCAAGCATCAGTTGATAACTGACTACACTGTCATAAATTAAAAAGAAATCTCAACATATACTCCATTCAGATTGTTAGATATAAATGTATTTTACGTTGTGTAGTATTTATTGTTTCTTAATTTTCAAACTGTAGGAATGTCTTCAATCTTAGACAAAGAAAAAGAAAATAATAACAATATCATAACCCTCTCTCACTTGTGGATCACAAATAGAAGTAGGAATCTACGGATAGATTGGATCGAATATTCGAATGGATCAATGATATCCGCTTCTAATCGCTACTGTAACTCATTCGTTTGGCATCTTGCTAGCTTGTTTCTAATAAGATTTTGCTGTTAAAGTTATTTTAGAGAGTATATACATAGCAAAAATGAGTCCATTGGGATTTGGCCTCTTCAATGAACCTTCCTCGATCATAATAGTATATTGTATGGAGAATATATAAAATTTGGAGCGAGTATTAAAATGTGAATCTTCCAAATATACAATACACAAATATTAACACTCGGCGACAGTGGTGGGATGAAGGTGTATGGTTGTTGGTGTTTGGGTGGTGGCAACTAGGCAATGTGAATGCGTTCACAGCATATGATATGCTTAATCATAATGGTGGGATGTCATCAAAAAATATAGCAATATGGCAAGCGTTTTCTTGGACAACGGGATACTTTATTTGGAGAAATTGTAATTGTTGGGTGTTTGGGAAAAAGGTTGAATCACATATGAAACTCTTTCAAGAAATTCAGTTGAGGTCCTATGAATGGATTGTGCGAAGATGGAGCAAATATAAATTAAGATGGGACGTGTGGCTGGTGGATCCAAGATCATGTACTGTTTAAATATTTTGAGGAATTGGAAAGGGGTGTTTGGTACTGTGAATGCCAAGAATGAAATGGTTTGGCACAGACTGTCTATATGCATTTGGGTACAGTCATGGTATTCTTATTGAAATTGGTTGGTGTTAAACAAATAAGTCAAGGATGTGAGGAACCAAATGTGAATGTGTAACTTGATGTCGGTTCGATTATCGGGTTGTTCGGCTATTCGGTTATCGAGTTAGTTCGGTTAAAAATTTTATGGGTAAAACCGAAAATCAAACTGAACCAAATTCAAATTGGATTAAAAAACCGAACCGAATTTGAATTCGGTTCGGTTTTCGGGTTGACCCGAATTACATAATTTATATTTTTTTTCATCTAATTATATAAATTTTAAGCGTCAAAAAAATTTATCAAAAAAATAAATAAATAAATAAAATAAAATTAAAAACCTTAAAATTTGTTATATTATATATATTAACTATTGAGCGGGCAACAGATTGCCCAAGCATTTATTGCAAAGTTTTGAACTTAGCAAGAATGGCTCGCGTTAGTGTCATTGCAAACTAAGTCAAAACATTAAATGCAAAGTTTCACAACTTGCAAAACATTACTCAAGTTTAAGTGTCGCTACAAAATAAGTCCTTAAGCCAATCCATTGCGATCGCGGGTTTCTACACTCGTTTATACTAGGAATAGGTTTTTTTGTTTTTTTTATATATATAAATATGTACATTTATGTGAATTCGGTTTTCGGTTTGGTTCGATTTTCATTTAGTTAAAACCATATTCAAACCGAAAACCGAATATTTAATTCGGTTCGGTTTGGTTTTGGCAAATTCGGTTCGGTTTGGTTTTGGCAAATTCAGTTCGGTTTGGTTTCGATTTTCGGCTTGTGGGTATTACCCGATTTTTGAACAACCCTTGTGTTCTCGAGTGTTAAGGAGGAAAAAGAAAGGAAATGAAAAGGAAAAGAAGAAGTTGTGTTCTCAAGTATTACTTAAAGAGGAAAAGAAAATGAAATGAAATGAAAGTTAATGTATTTTTGTTGATTCTTAAAGTAAAATGTTTCCTCCCAAATTTGGGAGGAAAATGTTTACTTTACGTTACTTTCCTTTTTGTCTGAGCTTAAATTGTTGTTATATATAGTGGTCTTGTGTTTGTTTGTTCGGACTTTATGTCCTTTTTGTTGTAACATTTGTTGTATATTTTCATGAGTTTTTATGAACTTGCCTTGTTCGAAAAAATTAACACTCGGCGACAAAGAGCACTTGCAGCAAGAAATTCTTAATAAACATGACATTTTGACAAAAAAAATACACACAAAAGAAATACAGTTAGCGCTTGATTTAATTCTGCATTTATTATAATCGCCTATAATAGACCTCCCTAGTAACGTTTAGAAAATTTTGACATAATTAATCAAACTTGTCACAAATAGATACATAATGAACACCACGATACATACAAAAGTGTACAAAGTTGAAGCTCTATAGTTGCCGGTCTCCAATCAGAACAAGAGTAGGAAGGGATGTGAATAACGTCTAATGTCTTTTTATATTGAAATGCCAAAAATACATACAAACACAATGGGATATTAACTATAGGCCAAAGGAGATAGAACTTACTCTCTAAAAACTTCTGCAACCACCTTGCTTGCAAGAACTCTTTCTCGCCTTTCAATGTATTCAACAGGAAACCAACCTGCTTTCCTTTGCATTCACCTTCAGCCCACCCATTATTTGATACCTGTTCTCATTAACAGATTCTGAGTTACCGAACTCGTGTTCAAGAAAGCTCTGATATTTTAGCTAATATTACAAGTTACAAGATTCAAGAGCTGCATACCTTTCTGATAACAACAAAATCACCAGTCGATAAATTGAGCTCCACATCAGACTCTGCAAAATATGAGAATATAGCCTGGAACACGATGAAAAAATTCAATAGGAATGAATTTAGTTTATTACAACAAAAGAAATTATGAATAAGTTTAAATGAGATTTGTATGATTACCTCTCCTAAAAAGTAATCCACCCCATCATTTGAACCGTTTTGCATTGGAGCAGTAGGCGCATTATTGACTTCTTCGTAAAAAGGAGGTGGAGGTGGAGGTGGAGCTGTTTCCACCGTTGGTGCAGGAGCTGCTTCAATTCGTTGTCGCTCTAATACCATCTGGTATATCATCAACAAGAATTAAAAACCAAAAATAAACATCTTCTATTAAAGGGTAATGGCACAAAAGCATACCTCTCCTGCAAGATGATCAAGAATCTGAACAACCTTTTGGTGATAAGCTCGTTCTGATTCAATCTATCAAAAAAATGTGTTTCAGACAACATAAACAAACCATGAAATGTGAAATTCACCTAAACCATTAACAGGAGAAGCTTTACCATAGAAATAAGTCTCTGTAGTGTCATTTGTTGCTGCTGAGCTTCAACTGCAGCCATTGCTGATGCAGCTTCTTTTCCCAAATTTGCCATGTTGGACTTCATATCTTGCAATTTTGTTTCAGCTGCTTCTAGTCTAGCAAATAAATCTGGTTGCCCAGATCCCTCCATCACTTTTGTTTGTCGTTTAGAAACCTCGGTGACCTGTGTTTCGGCCTCTTGGCGCATTCTGTCATAGCGTTGAGCAAGATGTCGAGCATCTTCAAGGGGAGCTCCCATTACCATGGCTCTTAATGGCTCAGCAACCTGCACAATTTCGTAGTAATTGATTAATTATGGAAAATGAAAAGTTGAGAACATATGGCATAAGACGTGACAGACCTTTGAGCACAAAAAAAAAAAAAAAAAAAAAAAAATTATACAAACCTGTGTCCCAAAAGATTTGAGTAGATTTCCTCGTTCCTTTTCCATCTGTATACGAGCTCATGAAAAGTTGACTGCAGCTCTTGATAGTGTATTACCACTAGTGCATGTATTATCGGTACCATATTTTCTGCTATCTTCTGACAATTTAGTTCCTGTCAAAAGATTCCATTAACACAAACTTAAATCATGTTCATTTTTATAAACTTCAACCAGGTTTGGGACTTATCACAAACTTGCCTATTTCAACTTGTTTGGAACCAGTGACTATATATCCTTCAACGCCACGAACAATGTCTCTTTGAAAATGCTGAAAGGCAAAAATCAGCAGACTGGACAAAAACAACTTAATTTCATATTCAAAAGAAATATTAAATTATGTTGATTCCCAATTTGAATTATGTTTATTCACACTTTTCACATAAGATCTTCTGGTTAAGCAGCATACAACTTGAAATTGTTTCTCTTGACTTATTCATAAATATATAAACCGCAAATACGCAGGGTAAGCAACCTTGGCAGCACGTGTAGATATGTATAGCCTCTCGAGTTTTTGGTGTAGCATGAGTTCTGCCTCATCAGTCACCACATTATCTGAACCTCCATATCCTCCACCCCCGAACTGCTTGAAAACCGCCTGATATTGAAACCATATAATCAATAGTGTGATTAGATAGTGTAATATCAAACCACTGCTATAGAATAGTCTTTCAAATTTATTGCAGATATTTGGTGAATAAATAATATTATATTAAGCCAATAACGGCGTGAGGAATTAACATAGCGAAATTTTAACGGACCAAAAAGTAGTCTTAACTCTTAAGCCTATTAGATTTGAAAGAAGTCCAACCACCTTAAGCATATGGTAACCATGTGTTTTCAGTTTAGAGCTTAAGGTTAATCTGTTGTATTCATGGTATTTTTTTATATAGGCATTGCTTATTAATGTTCCTTTACACCAACTTGTGAACTGTGAACAAGACATAAAACAAACTTGAGACAACTATGGCTATCGAACAACAAACGATACATATATGCAAACTATAAAGTGAGATACCCGATTACTCATATCAGAACCACACCCTTAGATACTTAGAAATGTCCTGGGAAATGAAAAACTCTTTTCATGAAGTACTCCAACAGCCTTTTTAGTGACAGCAACATTTTTGCAGCAGCTCCTTGTTTTGAATTTGCAGAACACGAGCCCGTTATAGAGCCTTGCATAGGAAGAAGCTCCCTGTCCTTAAAGGATCATACGTGCTCTACACGCTGCGAGCCTCCATACGTAAAAACCCCAGGATCAATGCAGACTCGTGTTGTTTTCGTCAGCGAACGAACACAACACAATGACAATGGCGGACCAAAAAACTTGAGTTTGCAAGGCTCAAACTGCAATGATGTGTTAGCATCTCCAAGACGATTTTTATTTTGTGTATGTTATGTGTGTTCTTCGCACTTTGCATAAAGACTCATTCTCTCATTTTATAAGGCCAAAAGTATTAGATCATAGTGATCTCCCATGATCACCAAATGTGCCAAGAATTAAGGATGTGTGTTGATGGTTTCAACTCTTAGGCTGACTTCCAGATCACCCCACTCATCCCCTTTTCTCATTGACCAATTCTGCTAGAAACACACACACATTCATTTAGTAGTTGTTGCAACATTGACTTGTACCAAACTACCAACACTTGTACGTGTGGTTGCAGCTTCAACCTTTAGTACTATATGCTACATGCACAAACTATATAGCTTAAAAACAAGCCTTTCACACTAATTAAAATTTTCGTTTATATACCCACAAAATGCTCTAACATTCGTCTACTTGGGATACAAACAAACTAGCCAAACTCACAAAGTTCCAACATAATCAACGTCAGAGGATAATATCTTCATAAGTTGGTGTATGATAATGATTTCAAGAGAATGTAATTAGTTACTGTTCTTAGATGTCGCTAAATTTCAATGGTATACAAAGGAGACACTAGTTTCCCTACACCAGCTGGCTTATGTTAAATGCAACGACTTTAAGAGGAAAGCGGTACAATCTTGCATTGAGATGCAAGCCCTCTATCTACCATATACGCAATTAACAGCCTCAAAAGTCCTAACTGCTATGCATTGTTAGGTTTATAGTGCATCTTAGTACCACAAAGTCTACTCTACTAATTCACAGATATCAGTTCCGAACAGCTAGAAAGTTAGAAAGTTCAAAAATCCTAACTACTATGCCAGTAAGAGCCTATTGATCTACTATTTTCATGACAAAAAGTAGAGGCCAAACAGCTAGAAAGTTTAAAAAAGGAACATCGTGACAATTTGCGGTATTGACTCGTACAATACTTGCACACCCATTTACAACAAGTGGTTCAACTAACTAGGTTTCAGGCGTGTTAAACTTTAAGAAAACCATATTTTCGCTGGGAATCTTCACTCCTAAGTTTAGGATTTTCTTTGTTACCAGATCCGGACAATGACTCAAATTTTTTTGGCTAAAACAGCTGGTAAACAGAATCATATTATACTATAAATAAAGTACGCTAATTAACTCACTCATATTGCCTCAAGAACCATCCAATCTACCATTCTGCTAACAATATCCCTAGCCTGTGAGTTTAATTGTTAACCAATCCATGTTCCAAAAAGCATTAAGTTAGGTTAAGCAGCGATAGAAGGACCTTCCAGCCAATCCCATGATCTTTTTAGGCTTTCGGAGAAGGCTTAAATTGGCTTCTTATCAGCCCTAATTTAGTATAATAAACATACAAGCACACACGTAGAAACATACAATAACGTATTACATATATGCAATGAAATTACATTAAACTTGGTATCTATAACAGACCCCGAAAACTTTGTGAACATATTGATGCTAGATATACAAAATCACATTTATAACGAGTCGTTAGCTTGGAACTTTAGCCGGCTGTTACAGAGTAATAACAATGTTTATTGGGAAACAACAGACATTTTCTTGTATTTGATTCTAACATTGAAATCGATGAAAGGGCCGTTTTAAATTCAAATGACCCGCTTAATAGCCTCTTAGTCGACTTAATCAAGCACAACACATAGTCGTATATTTTGTTTAAAAAAAACTGATCACACTCAGAATTGATCCAACATTTATAACCTTAGCGCGAATGAGTTGTATTGTATCAACGATCACGCTAGTCCAGGATTGCAACATACTTATCTCTTTCAGCTATTTAATAACAAATGACCAAATCAATCCCGACATGAAACATGTCTTGAACACTAAGGTAAATTTTTGTCCAACTATCTAATAAATATATTTTTCTCTAAACAAGTACTTATGAAATTATTGTATAATTAAAAATGTATAAGAATAACTAATGTATGAAATTTAATCAGATCCCATATATAATAAACAGTTGAAAATGAATGTATGTATGTGGAAAGATGAAGTGAAACCTGTTGTTGTCTGGCAACTTGTTCACGGAGCTTGGTCGCTTGTTTCCTGATTGCTTCCATTCACCGGTTATTATAGGATCAACTATATGATGTTTTCTCTGATCAGATTTATTATTTTATACAGAGTCTATTTTTTTAAGAAATGTTTTTTTGAATACAGTTGGAGGAGACCGGAAAGTGGTTCGAGTGTGAAATCAATTCTGACTCACTGTTTAAAGGCTTAAATTACCTCATTACCCCTCAAGTGTTCAGCTGTAAATTTTACAGTTTTTTTTTTTTAGATAATTACATAAATGTTTACTGTGATGAGTTTGGTTTAATAAAGATAAAAAAAAAAAAAAAATATATCAAAAAAATCATTTTTAATCATTTATTTTTTCATCAAAACAATAAAATAAACTTTCACATTTATTTTTAAAAACTAAACATTTCACAAATCATTGATCATTAGACGAAACTAATCATTCCATCACGACAAGCATAAAATTACCTTTAATTTGAAATCTCACATCATATACTTTCGACGATTTTTTTTTCGACTTTTTTGTGGGTTTAAGGTTTACGGTTAAGGTTCAGGTGTTTAGGGTTTAGCAGTTTGACTTTTTTTGGTTAAGTTTTTTAGGGGTTAAGCGTTTAGGTTTCTTACGGTTTAGCGGATTGGGTTTAGGTTTTTTTTTGTTTAGCGGTTAGGGTTTTAGGGTTTTAGGGGTTTAAGATTTTTAGAGGTTTAAGGTTTTAGAGGTTTAGGTTTTAGGGTTAAGGGGTTAGGTTTGTAGTTTAGATGTTGTGTTAACACAAAAGAGTATTTTTAAAATTTTCATTTATAGTGTAATATATCGAAACCCGCAAAAACGATAAAAATAAGTTCGTCGAAAGTATACAATATTAAATCTCTATAGAAAGATAATATTATTCTTGTCGTAATGGTATAATTAGTTTTATCTAACTATTAACGGTTTGTGAGATATTTAATTTTTAAATTTAATGGTGAAAGTAAATTTAATTAATTTGATCAAAAATGAATGATTGAGATTGATCATTTGATCTTTAGTTACATTGACCTAAACTTATACTTAAAATCACTTGGCATCATCCTGATGGGTTGTAAAGTAAGTGGGTCCCTGTCTGCAACTATCAAACGCTTTCACACTTGATTTTAAGTCAAGTTTAAAAGCAAGTTTAGGTCCATGTATCATTTCAACCGTAAGGAACTTAAAACATGCTCAAACACCAAATGCAATTTAGATCGAGAATACAAGGATTCCCGGTCGTTAAGTCCCACGGAGGATGACCGTGTTTAACACAATCGATGTCGAATAATCACCAAGGATAGTGATCAAGAAGGATTTTGAGTTATTTATACCTAAAGAAAAGATTAATAAATTACAGGGCTTAAATGCAAATTAAAGGAAATTAAAAGATAAACTATATTAAATAAACGCTATCACTAATTTTAAACCGATGTTTTGATTTTATGTTTTATAAAACTTAATTAAAACTACGCGACGCATAAAAGGAAAATGTGAAATCAAGCAATATTAATCCTAAAAATATGAAATGATATTTTTATAAACCTAATGATAAAAGAAAATTTTAGAAAAAGAAAATTATTTTATAACTATTTATCTAATTATTATTAATTAAAACTATTTTTAACTATTAAATAATAACCTAAATTACAAGAAAATAGGAAATAAACCTAGAAAAATAAAATTAAGACTTGGAAAAATCTAAAATAACAAAATAGAATTTTCAAAACTATTTTTATATTTTTCTGATTATTTTTCTATTTTTATGAATTTTAAACTATTTAAAACTAATTAAATTACTAAAATTACAAATTAAACTATGAAAAATCTGAAAATTACTTTTTTACTTTTTATATTTATCTTAACCTAAGAAAAATGAAAATTATTTTTTGAACTTTTCCGATTTAATTGTATTAAAAGCTAATTAAAATTACCTAAAACTGCTTTTAATTAAGAAAAATAGCAAACTGTTATGGAAAATTATGAAAATTTCAGAAAAAGTCTAATTTAATCTATCGAATCTAAGAAAATAGAAAACAATGGCTTGTTTGGTAGAAAATGAAATCAGAATACTAGTGCTTATGAAATAAGCACTTTGAATAAGCCAAAGGGTACCAAAAGCTACCAACCAAATACGTGCTATGAAATGCTAAAAGTACTCAAAATGCAACAAGTTACAACAAGTTTTAACCTCTGAAATGCAAACTACTTATGATTTGATGTATTTGAGTTAAATGCAAAAACAGCTGAGGACTACTTTGAGCTTAAGCACAAGCGCTTATCAATAAGTCGGAAATTGAAAACAATAATTGAAACTAAACTAGACCTGGCTAGCTACCTTCAAACCAAAATCGAGACCTAGAGAAGCTCGAGGAGCTTGGGACAAGCCCCGCAATAGTCGAGAAACACTCACCGATCGAGTTTGGTGAACAGGCACTTAAGCCCTGCTTGATGAGCTTATTTGAAGGCTTTAGAAAATTACCAAAATCTAATAAAATGATAATAAGTAACTTGACCAGTTGAAGTTTTAAAACAAAAGTCTCACTTGATTTAACCTAGAAATGAGCTCATGAAAAATCTCTCCATTCGGCCTCAAACCGAATTTCAAGTTTCACTTTCTTTCGATGATTAAGATGTTGACTAAATTGAACTTGGATCTTGATTTGTTAACTTATATTGATGTTTTGTGGTATAATGAAACTAAGACAAGCTACTCTAGTGATTTCTAAGCATGAAATAAGGTTTTGATTTCCCAAATTCTTAACAGCTTAATGGATTAAGACAGCTAAAACTAGATTTTGACTTTTAAGGAGTTTAGACACAATTTGATGACGATATGGGTACAAATGAGCATAACAAACATACAACAACAGACCTTAACTCTTGAACAAACTTCTATGACAGCTTTAAGTAGCAAATCCAAACACCATTTTAATGACCGATATGCAATTCTAATGAGACCCACTCATCGATTTAGTTAAAACAAACACTTAAACCGACTTTAACTAACCTAAATACAATTAATCAAACAGTTTCAAAGGTTTAATGACCACAGTTTCAAGTATAAGCACAATGTGAAAACCGCATACAAAATGAAAATAAGAAAACAAGCTCACAAGTGTCCGTGCTATTTGTGCAATTTTAAACCGTAACCATTACCACTAGTCTAATCCAAAACCAACCCAAATCCATCTCTCGCAACAACCCCATTCCATTTCCAACCTGCTTGACCAAATGTTCTTCTCTCTGACTTTTGTTGACCATCAACCCATCATGCTTGAAATCAACAACAAGCTTATCAAAGCTATAATAAGCTTGAATAAGTCGGTTTGACTATTAAATAAGCTTATCAAGCTTGGTTTTAGCACACTTATACCGAAATGGTAAACAAAGAATGTAAAATTTGAAAACACAATAACACTTTGAATTAACACTTGAAACCGAGTTAAAATGACTAAATGGTTTAGTCTTAATACACTAAAGCTTGATATTACGTAATTGTGAACTAATTAAGACATTTAAAGAAAACGACATACAAGAATTTAAAAACTAAAAACCTGCTTCTCTTCTTGCCTTTCTTCCTCTTTTATGCTCCAATAAGCATCCACGTGTCCTTCTCGAGAGTATCCCACCACTTTTCTTGACCAATGGGTGAGTTTTGAGCCTTATTAGCCGCTTTATCATTTTAAGGAAAACCGATTTGACTTGTAGCTCGTGAAATAGCTACTAGGGGGGTGGCATTTATTGTGGAGGGTTTGTGATGATGAGGGGTGGTTTGGAGAAAAGGTGATGGAGAGGTGAGATTGTCACAGCAACATGGGGAAGACATGTACAAAGACAGTGTGGAGGGTAAAGGGGAGGTTTGACTTTGTTTGACCTGGGGTCCAAAAAGAGAAATGACAGGGGGTCAAATGGGTTAAAGGCAGGGTCCAATATTATTTTGACAAGGCTAGCTTTAGGTTTATAATACAAGGACCAAATTGTAATTCTCGCCAAACTTGAGGGACCAATCCGCCAATTTTCCAAAGTTCTCACAAGGGACTAAACCGACAACCTTCAATAGTACAAGGACCAGTTTTGACATTTTCAAATTTCCAAGGACTATTTGACATTTTCAAAACTCGAGGACCTTTTCGCCATTTGACAAAAGATTTATTCAAGGACCATTTTGACAACTTAGAATATTTCAGTGGACCTTGAATAACATTTTTCTTTATTTTGTTTTACCAGGACTGCTTTTGACAACTTTTGAAACTTGGGGACTAAACCGCCAATTATGCAAACTTGATACGCTTTTCACCGATTTTGATATTTTTGCATTTAAAACACATAAAACACTTATTTGTGATATTTTTATCATTTTGATGCATTTCGAGTGTTTTCGATGTTTTGCGCTTAATTTGTACAAAATGATGAGTATTTAGACACTCATCAATCCCCACACTAAGATATTGCTAGTCCCTAGCAATGTTTTGAGAAAATTAATGGATTTCATCTCTTTACCAAAAGCCATTACTCGAGTAGCCAAATGTTTCAGCTCAAGTAAGAACCTTGGTACACCGATAACCAAATGATTTTGAGCAAATCACCGCCTCAACGGATTTGATTTGTCTTTACCGTGTCGCTTGCTTCGGACTAGCCAACTCTTAGATAAAATATCTTTGGTGAGTGATTACCAATTATGGTTTTCCATCGCTTTACCACAAGCCATAAACTTGCGGGCTAGCCAACTCTTCACTTTTAAGGATATGGTGAAATAATACCATACAATTTTGGGCAAATTGCAAGTCACAACGGATTTGAGATATCTTTACCAAGAGCCGCTTGCTCTGGATTAGCCAATCCTTTTGTTTATTAGACATGGCGGATCGATAACCATAAGATGAGTAAGTGCAAAACACTTACTCCAAAAAAATTTTGGCCAAAATGGGGAATTAGGCGGTATAATTACATGATAAAATTCGTGAGAATTCCCCACACTTAGAAATGAATATTGCCTCAATATTCAAAGTACCGCGGTTATGCCGAAACATAGAACGAAAAGGGAAATACTACGCCATTATTTAGCATTTTTTTTTTTTTTTTTTTTTTTTTTTTTGATGAAACTCTTATATATACACAACATGTGGGCAACCCCCACACTAGGGTGGAACACACGGTGAAAACCCATGTAGCATGCTATCGTTTTTGATTCCCGAGTCGCTAGCTTGACTCGATCCCCGCATTCATTGGTTCATGGGGAAAGTTTGTAGATCCGGACAATCATGGAGGAATGTCCTCCAAAATAATGCTTCAACCGATGACCATTCACTTTAAAGTTTGGACCATCGGGTTGAGATAACTCAATGGTGCCATAAGGATAAACCTTAGTGATAGTAAATGGACCGCACCAACGGATTTAAGCTTTCCGAGAAAATCTTCAATCTTGAATTGAAAAGAAGGACTCGATCACCAACGTTGAAAACGCGGTTCTTGATTTTAGAGTCATGAATCTTCTTTGTCTTTTCTTTGTAGATCAAAGAGTTCTCGTATGCTTGATCACGGAGTTCATTTAATTCATTCATTTGAACTTTCCGGTGATCACCACCGTCTGAATATCGAAGTTGGCATGTTTCAAGGCCCAAGATGCCTTGTGCTCAAGCTCAACCGGCAGATGACATGCCTTCCGTGATACAAGCTTGTATGGAGTACACCCGATGGGTGTTTTATAAGTCGACGGAAGGCCCAGAGCGCGCATCTAGCTTATCCGACCAAGAGGCACGGTTTTCGCCAACCGCCCTCTCCGAATTCTTTAATCCCGGTTGGAAACTTCCACTTGCCCACTTGTTTGGGGTGGTACGCAGAGAGAGACGGTGAGTTACACCATACTGCATGACTCTTTCAAACCGGTCATTGCAGAAATGCGCACTACGATCACCGATTATGGCTCGTGGAGTTCCAAACCTAGCAAATAGAGATTTCAAGAATTTCACAACAACTCGGGCATCGTTGGTAGGCAAAGCCTTAGCTTCAACCCATTTTGACAAGTAGTCAACGCCACGAGTATGTACTTATTACCATGAGAAGAAGGAAATGGCCCCATAAAGTCAATGCCCCGATGTCAAAAATCTCACACACTTGAATGGCGCTTTGCGGCATTTCATTTCTTTGTGAGATATTCCCGTGACGTTGACAAGCGTCACGTGCTTTGACAAATTCGGGGCATCCTTGTAGATAGTGGGCCAATAAAACCCGAATCAAACACCTTTTGGCGGTGTAGTTTGGACTATGATGGCCCCAAGTGGTCCAAAGATGGCAAGCTTTGAGAATGTCAATAGCTTCCCGACCATACACACATCGCTCGATGACTTGATCCGCAAATTTTGAACAAGTAGGGTCGTCCCGTAAGTAATGTTTAACATCCTTAAAGAATTTGTTCTTCCGCTGGGACGACATCCCTTTCACTATGAAGTTACCCGCATGGTAATTTGCAAAGTCAAGAAACCATGGGGTAGTAGAGTCTCCACAAAAAGAAACCGCATTGAGTGTCTCGAGAGGAAATGTTTCATTTATTTCCTTTTCTCGAAAACATCTTGGTGAGGGTTCTCTAATCGACAGATGATCGCAGCCTGTGTTCTCTCCTCCTTTTTATCACGATAATGATATCAAATTCTTGCAGGAGGAGAACCCAACGGAGCAATCTCGGCTTGCATCTTGTTTTGCAAAGAGATATTTGAGAGCCGAGTGATCCGTATACACCACGATTTGGTCAAGATGAGGTATGGTTTAAATTTTTCAAACGCATACACCACACCTAATAGTTCTTTTTCGTAGTGGTGTAATGGGTTTGAGCTTCACCATAGTTTTACTTGCGTAGTGGATAGGTGAAAATGCTTGGTTTTATGTTGCCCCAAGACCGCACCGATAGCAAAATCACTTGCATCGCACATGAGCTCAAAGGGTAAATCCCATCGGGGCAACTAGAATGGGTGCTTCCGTAGTTTTTCTTTAGTGTTTCAAAAGCTTCGACGCACTCGAGAGAGAAGATAAAAGGAGCTTTTTTCAAGAAGATGGGTCATAGGCCGAGCGATTTTAGAAAAATCTGTATGAATCTACGATAAAACCCGGCATGACCAAGAAAACTCCTAATACCTTTGACGGTAGTAGGATGAGGCGCTTAGCAATAACATCAACTTTTGCTCTATCGACCTCAATCCCATTTTTGGAAATCTTATGGCCAAGGACTATGCCTTCTTTGACCATAAAGTGGCTCTTCTCCCAATTTAGATGAGATTGGTGTCTTCACACCTTTTAGCATTTTGTCTAAATGGGAGAGACATGTCTCGAAATGAGTCCCCAATGACCGAGAAGTCATCCATAAACACCTCCATTGTTTCCGATCATGTCGTGGAATATGGCCATCATACATCGTTGGACGTGCTGTGAGCATTACATAAGCCAAAAGGCATACGCTTGTAGGCAAAAGTTCCGTATGGGCGGTGAATGTGGTCTTCTCTGATCCCGTGGATCAATGGGGATCTGAAAGTAACCCGAGAAACCATCAAGGAAACAATAGTATTCATTCCCCGCTAATCTCTCAAGCATCCGTCCATGAAGGGTAGAGGAAAATGGTCTTTACGGGTGGCGCCATTCAACTTACGATAGTCAATACACACACGCCATCCCGTAACCAATCGAGTTGGAATTAACTCGCTTTCTTCATTCGTGACAACAGCTATGCCACCCTTTTTGGAACACGTGAATTGGGCTAACCCAAGGACTATCTCGAGATTGGGTAAATCAATCCCGCATCAAGAAGTTTGATAACCTCCTGCTTGATAACATCATGGATTTTGGATTTACTCTTCTCCGATGTTGAACTATTGGTTTGAAGTCATCCTCCATCAAGATTTTGTGAGTACAAAATTCGTGGTTGATACCTTAATGTCGGAGAGTTTCCAAGCAATTGCTTGCTTGTGTGACTTCAAGACCTTTATGAGAGCAGATTTTTCATCTTTACTCAAATCTCGAGCAATAATGACAGCAATTTATCATCACCTTCAAGAAATGCATACTCAAGATGAGGTGGTAAGTCCTTAAGTTCGACTTCAGAAATTCTTCGCTTTCTCAACCGACTTGACTTCCTTGTTATGAAGCTCGACGAGGGAGAGGAGGAGAAGTGTCCCGATTTAACAACTTCTCAAGAGTAAGAATATCTCCTCCGGATTAATCTCATGGTGATTAATCTCTTCCGAATTGCATCACTAGTGTGAGGGTTGATGAGTGATCATCTTTAAGCAATTTCTCAATGAGAAGTATGTCCCCTCGATGTCAATTGAGCGTGATCAATTTCCCATGGAATGTAATCACTAGCCAAGTATGCTTCAATCTCTTCCAAGATGAAGTCGCCTCAAACGGAGTGAGAGAAGGAGTAGAATTGGCTATGATAGGTTGAGAAGATGTGGTGGGATCCCACTCACGTAATTATGAGAATAACCAAGAACTTCTTGAGTACTCTTCGAAGCAACATCAATGATATCTATTCGGTTAACCGACTCGTAATCATAGTTCATGGAGTACCTCAAGTTTGATCAAGGTTAAAGGTGATGACTTCATTACCAACACGTAATGTGATTTCTTGCTCAAATACATCAATGAGAGCACGGCCCTTCTCGTGAATCCTCTTCCAACAATGAGAGGAACCCGTGGATCAAGATCGAAATCAACAACTACAAAGTCACCGGAAAATGGAACTTTCCTACTTTCACAAATACGCCCCTGCAATTCCAAGAGGACGGATATTGTACGATCCGCAAGCTCGAGAGTCATGCATGTAGGAGTAAGGTCCTAAGAGAAAGTTTCTTCCATATCGAATGAGGCATCGTGTTTATGCTTGCACCAAGATCGGCTAAGGCAAAGCATTCAACCATTCCCGAAATACACAAGGTAAGAGAAACTTTCCAGATCTCCAAGCTTCTCGAAGCTTTTCAAGATAACCGCAGAGCGCCTCGCTCGAGGAGTTTTAGCCATTTCAAACAAATTTTCCTTGTTGCTTAACATGTGTTTGAGAGTTGATGCAAACTGGGCATCAACATGATAGCATCCGCGAAGCTTATGTCAAAATGAAGTTCTTGGAAAATTTGAAAGAATTTTTCCATTTGATGACCGGCTTTCTCATGAGCTTTTGCTCATGTAAACGTGATGGGTAAGGAATAGAAGATTTGGATTTGGTATTTTCAATGGGAGCTACAGGAGGTTCAAAACAACTCTGGATTGGATTTTGGTTTCGGACAACCCGAGGATGGACATTGTTGGTACTTCCGTTATTAGTAGGAAGTTCCTTGTCCTTTGTCGCCTCGTGTTCACTTTCCACTACCTTCGGGAGAGAAGAAGAAGAGGTAGTAGGAATAGCGGTCCATCATATGAAGTACCACTTCGTTGTGATCGCCTTTGCATCGCCTCGGATTAGCGATCGTGTTGCTAGGTAAAGTACCGAGCCCGAGGGTCGATCATTTAAAGACTTCTTTAATTCAATGATCCGACCGACCAACAACCTGCTTGTCTCCTCTTGAGTCTTCATGAATTGCTTTAAAAGCTCATCGATGTTGATACAGGAGGAGGTGGAGGGATAATTGAGGTCGTATGTTCCGATTATAGCCGAATTCCCTTGATTAGGATTCATATTTCCACGAAATTGATTCCCTCGATTGTAAGTGTTTTGATTAAGATTTCCTTGATGTTGGAAACCTTGATTGGGTCCGAATAGAAATTACCTTGGTTTTGATAACCTTGGTTCATTCTAGGTTGGTTCGATTCTGTTAGATTCTCGTTAAAACCGGTGGTGCTCGATAAGTATTAGCTCGGTAGTTTGGTTCATTTTGAGGACGGTATTGATTACCTCCTTGATTTGAAGTACCGCTATAGCATTAGCTTCAAACGGACTACCATCGGTGGCGATAAGCTTGTAGTATGCATGAGGACCACCACAAGTAACACAAACTTCAACTTTCTTCACTTCACCATATGATGGTGCTTGTGTGAAAGTGACTTTCTTTGGTTAGCAAGAACCAAAGCTCGAATAATATCCGTGAGTTTGTCAATCTTAGCATCGGTGCTAGATGTACTCACGGAGATGAAGTAGAAGGTCCAAGATTAGATCGAGTCCGATATGTCTTTGTGCGGAAAGGACGGACCGGGACTTGTTTTCAATGATTTGCAAGGCTTCTTTTGTGGTCTTGCTCAAGAAATTACCTCCGCAGAGGCATTTAGAGAGTCTTGATTAGTCCGGTTCGCACCATTGTAGAAAGTATCCATTTGCATTAACTCGGTAAAACCATGATGCGGACACTTACTTGAGCAAGTCTTTGTAACGATCCCATGCCTCCCGAATGATTCATCAAATCTCGAGAGAATTTCATTATCTCATTCTTAAGACTTGTAGTTCGGGATGGAGGATAGAATTCGTTAACAAACTTTGTGACTAGATCTTCCCATGTCTCAATGGAACGAGGGGTTGTTTCTCGCCAATTCCGGCTTGTCCTCTAGAGAAAATGGGAACAAGAAGCTTGATGGCTTCATGGGACATTCTTGTACTTGATGGTAGATGCAATCTTGTTAAACCATCGAATGTGTGCATGAGGATCATCCCGCCAAAACCATAGAATTGGCTTTGGGTTACCGATTAAGTAACCCGGTTTTGAGCTCAAAAGTATCGCCCACGATGGTCGGGACAACAATAGCATCTCCGTAACCCTCGATGGGTGCTTGAGAAGCTCATTCATCGGCTTGTCTTCCGCCATCACGGCAGGTGGTGGTGGTGGTAGACGCTCCTCACCACGGTGAAGGAGCCGAACGCCCTCACGCTCACGAGGAATCTTTCCAAGTTCGAAAGTGGACTTGTAGAACTGGAAGAACGAGCGCGCATGCACTAAGTATAAAAATCGCCAAAACAAATGCGAGGCAAAACGACAAGTGAACTTAACCAATAATCACAAATGAAATGGCTTTGAAAAAGGTACACCAAATCACAAGGACACAAAGGCAAGTTTTAAATCGATGTTCGGGAACTTATTATGGTCACACCCCCGCTAGTAGGTGTACCGCCTTGATTTGCGGTGGTTGATTTTATGTATATATTAAGTACCACCGAAAAGACGTAGGTATAGATTTGTGCCGATGGTTTAAAAACTTTTGGACAATATTTTTGGTATCGCCTCGTTTAACCAAATCGTATTTCTTTAAGAATCACCTTAAAAGAAACACAAGCTAGAAAACGTTACGATTGTTTTGTTGTTTTATATTTTGTTTGGTGTTTTAACACTTTAGGAAAAGTGTTAATGAACTTTTGATTTTGTTATAACTTTACAAAAACTGCTTTTACAAAAGGTGGTATATGTGCAAGCACGGTCCGAAAATGCTTAGGACACGCTTACAGCCCTCCCGCAGCAATGGCGCCAAAATTTGATTGGTGCAAACCGTCAAGTTTTCTCACGCAAGCTAGCCACTCATGAATGGCCAACCGTAAGGAACTTAAAACAATTTCAAACACCAAATGCAATTTAGATCGAGAATACAAAGGATTCCTGGTCGTTAAGTCCCACGGAGGATGACCGTGTTTAACACAATCGATGTCGAATAATCACTAAGGATAGTGATCAAGAAGGATTTTGAGTTATTTATACCTAAAGAAAAGATTAATAAATTACAGGGGCTTAAATGCAAATTAAAGGAAATTAAAAGATAAAAATATTAAATAAACGCTATCACTATTTTTAAACCGATGTTTTGATTTTATGTTTTATAAACTTAAATTAAAACTACGCGACGATAAAGGAAAATGTAAAATCAAGCAATATTAATCCTAAAAATATGAAAATGATATTTTTACAAACCTAATGATAAAAGAAAATTTATAGAAAAAGAAAATTATTTTTATAACTATTTATCTAATTATTATTAATTAAAAACTATTTTTAACTATTAAATAATAACCTAAATTACAAGAAAATAGGAAATAAAGCTAGAAAAATAAAATTATGACTTGGAAAAATCTAAAATAACAAAATAGAATTTTCAAAACTATTTTTATATTTTTCTGATTATTTTTCTATTTTTATGAATTTTAAACTATTTAAAACTAATTAAATTACTAAAATTACAAATTAAACTATGAAAATCTGAAAATTACTTTTTACTTTTTATATTTATCTTAACCTAAGAAAAATGAAAATTTATTTTTGAACTTTTTCCGATTTAATTGTATTAAAAGCTAATTAAAATTACTTAAAAACTGCTTTTAAATTAAGAAAAATAGCAAACTGTTATGGAAAATTATGAAAATTTCAGAAAAAGTCTAATTTAATCTATCGAATCTAAGAAAATAGAAAACAAAGGGCTTGTTTGGTAGAAAATGAAATCAGAATACTAGTGCTTATGAAATAAGCACTTGAATAAGCCAAAGGGTACCAAAAGGGTACCAAACCAACACGTAAGCTATATTATGCTAAAACTACTCTCAAACAACAAATTACAACTAGCCTTAACCTCTGAAATGCAAACCGCTTATGATTTGATGATTTGAGTTAAATGCTAAAACAGCTTTTGAGTGCTACTTTGAGCTTAAGCACAAGCCAACCAATAAGTCGGAAATCAAAACCGCTTATTGGAACCTAAACTAGACCTGCCAAGTACCTTTAAACCAAAGATCAGATCCAGAGAAGCTCGAGGAGCTTTTGACAAGCCCCAATAAGTCGAGAAACACTCACTTTGATTGAGTTTTGGTGAACAGGCACTTAAGCCCTGCTTGATGAGCTTATTTGAAGGCTTTAGAAAATTACCAAAATCTAATAAAATGATAATAAGTAACTTGACCAGTTGAAGTTTTAAAACAAAAGTCTCACTTGATTTAACCTAGAAATGAGCTCATGAAAATCTCTCCATTTGGCCTCAAACCGGAATTTCAAGTTTTGACTTTCTTTTGATAGATTAAGATGTTGACTAAATTGAACTTGGATCTTGATTTGTTAACTTATATTGATGTTTTGTGGTATAATGAAACTAAGACAAGCTACTCTAGTGATTTCTAAGCATGAAATAAGGTTTTGATTTCCCAAATTCTTAACAAGTAATGGATTAAGACAGTTAAAACTAGATTTTGACTTTTAAGGAGTTTAGACACAATTTGATGACAGATATGGGTACAAATGAGCATAACAAACATACAACAATAGACCTTAACTCTTGAACAAACTTCTATGACAGTTTAAGTAGCAAATCCAAACACCATTTTAATGACTGATATGCAATTCTAATGAGACCCACTACTGATTTAGTTAAAACAAACACTTAAACTGACTTTAACTAACCTAAATACAATTAATCAAACAGGTTTCAAAGGTTTAATGACCACAGGTTCAAGTATAAGCACAATGTGAAAACTGCATACAAAATGAAAATAAGAAAACAAGCTCACAAGTGTCCAGGCTATTTGTGCAATTTTAAACCGTAACCATTACCACTAGTCTAATCCAAAACCAACCCAAATCCATCTCTGCAACAACCCCATTCCATTTCCAACCTGTTTGACCAAATGTTCTTCTCTGTTGACTTTTGTTGACCATCAACCCATCATGTTTGAAACTGAACAACAAGCTTATCAAAAGCTATAATAAGTTGGTTTGACTATTAAATAAGCTTATTGAAGCTTGGTTTTTAGCACACTTATACTGAAATGGTAAACAGTGAATGTAAAATTTGAAAACACAATAACACTTTGAATTAACACTTGAAATTGAGTTAAAATGACTAAATGGTTTAGTCTTAATACACTAAAGCTTGATATTACAGAATTGTAAACTAATTAAGACATTTAAAGAAAAACGACATACAAGAATTTAAAAAACTAAAAAATTGTCTTCTTCTCTTGCCTTTCTTCCTCTTTTATGCTCCAATAAGCATCCACGTGTCCTTCTGAGAGTATCCCACCACTTTTCTTGACCAATGGGTGAGTTTTGAGCCTTATTAGCTGCTTTTATCATTTTGGCGGAAACCGGATTTGACTTGTGGCTCGTGAAATAGCTAGTAGGGGTGGCATTTATTGTGGAGGGTTGTGATGATGAGGGGGGTGGTTTGTGGAGAAAAGGTGATGGGAGGTGAGACTGTGTTGCAGGCAACATGTGGGGAAGACAGGTGTACAGTGGGGCGGGTAAAGGTGGAGGTTTGACTTTGTTTGACCTGGGGGTCCAAAAAGAGAAAAGACAGGGGGCCAAAATGTGTTAAAGGCAGGGGTCAATATTAGTTTTGACAAGCCTTAGCTTAGGTTTATAATACAAGGACCAAATTGTAATTCTGCCAAACTAGAGGGACCAATCCTGCCATTTTCTCAAAGTTCTCACAAGGGCTAAAACTGACAACCTTCAATAGTACAAGGACTAGTTTTGACACTTTCAATTTTCCAAGGACTATTTGTGACAATTTCAAAACTTGAGGGACCTATTCTGCCATTTGACAAAAGATTTATTCAAGGACCATTTTTGACAACTTAGAATATTTCAGGGACCTTGAATAACATTTTTCTTTATTTTGTTTTACCAGGGACTGTTTTTGACAACTTTTGAAACTTGGGGGACTAAAACTGCCAATTATGCAAACTTTATACGCTTTTCACCGATTTTGATATTTTGCATTTAAAACACATAAAACACTTATTTGTGATATTTTTATCATTTTGATGCATTTCGAGTGTTTTCGATGTGTTTTGCGCTTTAAATTCATATTTGTACAAAAATGATGAGTATTTAGACACTCATCATTGTAAAGTGACATGAAAAGTAATTGTTAGATCTTGCATATTCAAATAATTAATTAGTAAAACAAAAGTAAGAAAACTAAATTGGAACATTAACTAGAAAAATAAAAATCTGCAACAACGTGCGGCATGTATTACATTTGTTTACAACATACACGGAATAATACAAGTTGTAACAGGATTACTAATCGAGTCAGATTAAGTTTCATATTCAAGTTTTGAATCTCATCATTAAGGTATCATTGCGGGTAGGCTTAAGGTCGAAACAAGCTAGTTCCTATAGTTCCATATAGAGGTGCACAAATTAACTGGTTTTTTTAACCGACCCGAATATAAAAACCGAAACCGGTTTTTTAAAAAACCGGTTTTTAGAAAACCTGTTTTTCCAAAAGCCGGTTTTGAGAAAACCGGTTTTAGTATAACTGAACCGGCGATTTGAAAACCGGTTTGCATGTTTAGATGTCAACCGGTTCAGGGTCATGGAACCTCTTTTTCATGTCCAAAACCGGTTTCAAACCGAACCGGTTTGAGAGAAAACCGGTTTTTGACCGTTTGACTCGAACCGAAACCGATTTTGAAACTGGTTCGGTTTAAGGTTTATAACCGAAATATGCACCTCTAGTTCCATATGATCCATAAAGATGTTTAATAACCGCATCAAAACAAGCATTGATATCTTTGTGGAGATTGATCGATTCGCTCCAATTGATCAAGTCTCCAAGAACCATAGGTTAATCCGCGCGCGAAGCCCCACCAAGATGAAACCTTTGACCACAACGAAAAAAGTGATAGGACATTACATGAAAAAATGTTGGGATGTTTCTATGGCATTATCGCAAGTCGGGCATCTAGTCGAATCGAAGTCTGCCACAGGAGTGAGATTCCATCTAGTTGGAACTTGAAAGGCGATCTTTTTCGAGTCACCATGAAAAAAAACATTAACTTTAATTGCAAGATTCTTGTTCCATCAAGTTCCAAAAGTGATTTGCATACCGTTTAAAAAAAGTAGAACCATCAATCACATTGTAAATCAATTGAACCAATAAATATCATCTTGCCTTTTCAAATTTAAATGGTTAAAATTAAGACATGTACACTTCTTTTGAAATAAATAGAAATAGAATGGTATGCATTTAATTGAAGACGGTGTGAGTATTTTTTTTTTAGCTTAAATTGCAACAGTAATATAGTTACTCATTTTTGTAAATTGTATACACATTGATAACCATCAATGTTAATTTATTCATACATACAACATACCACTCAAAAAAATATGTAAAAAAGCATGGTTTAGAGCTTACTCATTGACTCTCAAAATAGTTTTTGCCTGCTTTAAAGACAAGGATCATTTTGCAAAATTTTCTCTTCAAACTAACTTCATCTTAACTATGCGTATGAAAACTAATCGTTAAGTTGTTGTCGATGTATTCACTTGAGAATCTCAAGCTCGACGGACTACATTTAGCTAAGTGAAATTGAACATTACACGCTTAAATGAAAAAATGGTTCTTGTGTCAAAATGAAAATAATGCTACTATACACTTATTGAAACAGTGAGAAATGTGGTATTTACTACTATTGAATGTGATAGGGATGAGATTCGTGATCAAAACATGAATATCGTTTTAACTACGGCGTAGTGCCAACCCCATGTTTACTTCGTAATCCTCTCAATAAATTTTATGATTCTTGGTTTGGTTTTGTTACGCCGCAAGAGGAAGAGTGAAGTTACGCCGTAATATCGTTGATTCCAAAATGTTCTATTATTTATCTCGGTCGTCTTTTAGGATAATTAATGTTTAGGATTTAGTCTTTTACTATAATTAGGTTTCTTTCTCTACAAGTTTTACTTCCCTAAATTTTATAAATATAGAGATCATTATCATTGTTTGACTTGGGAGTCATTAATAATATTGTGTTTTAGAGTTTGTGTCTTGTTTGGATTTTATTCCCACAACGTGCGGCTTGTTTATCACTTTTGGATTAGAGTTTATCTAAATTTTCTTTCGCGCATCCTGCGTCGGTTGGTATCGTGAGCAGTTTATATCCTCGGTGGTAATTGGTGTGGAAGGTTATACAATTAAACATCTAGAGCTTGTTATTATCATAGATGGTGAACTGTGTGTAAGATTCAAAACTCATATTGTTGGTGGGTATTGATATGGATTTAAAACATAATGCGTTTTAAGGGGTCATTTAAGCCCTAAATCGACACATTTTATATCCGTTACTACTTAAAATTGTTTCTTTTCACATTTTAGGTCTTTTGGAAGCAAAATGCTGGAATGAAGCATATTTGGACGAAAAGGAGCGAAAACATGAAGAAAACGACAAAGTCAAGACTCAAGTTGTTTTAAAGTTCGACGGCCCCATCTCAAAGGCGACGCTGGCTACTTGTTGAAGATTTTGATAAAATACCAAGCGACGGCTCGTGTGATTTTTTGGTTCTAAAGCTGAAGACGTCACATGTTAATTTTGAAGGGCGTCACCCTTTGTTTACACCAGACGACCAAGGAACAAATCCCAGATGACGTTCCTATTGAAGAAAGACGACGTCACACTCATAAGCAGACGCCATCCCAACGATGACTTAGCCCAAACGAAACCCTAATGACGGGGACCTGACTGTGTCACCAGCAAAAGACGACGTCGTCGCATTTGTAAATCTATATATAGAATTCGATTTTTCTGCATTTAGGGAGGTAGAACTTTGGAGAGCAAACCCAAATTCGGTTGTAATCCAACTTGGACAGTATTTTGGGGTTCCATACCCTTCTTTACATCATAAGATAAATTTGTTAATATATATTATCATTATGTCTACCCCATGTTTAATTGTTTGTGTGTATGCTTGCTTGTTTACCATGAGTAGCTAAATTATCATTGTGTTTGCTTAGATCTATGACACCTAGTTGTTAATTATTGTTAGGTGTCTCTTGTCTTGATTGGTAGAAGGTAGAGTAAGCAAAAATGGCTTCTTCTTTAATTGTTGCGAGCTTGAACGTCCTAAATAGCAAAAAGCTTAGGAGTGCACCTAGGCCATCATTGTGTTTATTGCGTGAGTTGTAGCTTTAAGATAATAGAGTATTCGGGAGAGATACTACGGTACTTGGCGATCCCGGATAGCCTAGAGGAGAGTTACGATTCATAAAATTGGGGAATTTAGCACCGCCCTATGACCAAACGGAATACAACGCACCAATTAAGATGAGAATGTGACAATTCAACCGACCAATAAGAGATATTTAGGGAGTAAGAACATCTAATTAAACACATTTTTAATCATCATAAGAGCACACCTACATTAACATAGCCTATCTTTACTTTTTTTCATTGTTTAACTAGTAATTAGTTTATTAAAGAGTAGTTAAAATTGGTAGAAGTAACACCCCCACTCCTATACCCCGAGATATTTACTTGCTTTCTAATAAATATAAAAGACCAAAAAGAATCTCCCTCAACCTTACCTTCTCGTCATACATCTCTTCCTAGCATCTCTATTCCCCTAGAGAAAGATCAACCCCTTGGGCTTACCCCATACTACACTACAATGATTAGGTACACTGGCTAGAGGGTTGTAAAGCTTGCTCGAAGAAAAGGAAGTCTTTCGACCCCGAACCCTGCTATCAAGTTTTTGGCGCCGTTGCTGGGGAATAGTTATTGCTTAGGTTTGATTTCTATTTCGTTTAGGTCTACTCACTAGATTCTTATCAAGTGAGATTTATATTTTATTTTTTTTATTAGCTTTCTCGTAGTCTATCCCCCTTCTTTGTGTCTTTGTTCGTAAAACCCTTTTCATTTGTCACTATGGCAAGTGAAGTTGCATTTGAATCACTAACAAATGAGGAATAATTGTATTTCGTAGATAGAATTGCTTCTTATTGTTCTAATGAATTTGTGAGTGATCTTAGAGATATCCAAAAGGAGACGGGTGTAAAGTTAGATGGATTTAATGAATTTTGTTCTTGTGTGGCTTCTATTCAACAATCATTGTTAGGATCAACTCATTTTAGTGAGACCCTTTGGAATTTTTTTGAGAAAAGCTTCCTAAGCGTAACTGTTGGGTTCAGTGAATACCCAAACCTCTTAATTCTAGGATTTGAATAGAAAATACCCTAAGTGTTTAGATCCTTAAACACTAACAAGTCATCGAGCGCATAGCCACTCGGTGAGTCATCTTCGGATGCTCAAGAAGAGACAAAAAGAAGTCTCTCCACCCGAAGGCGGAACTTAAGGGTGAAGACTCACCAAGAAGAAGATGGTGGATTCAAAGAGTGATGACAATAACTCCATCAATCTCAAACTCTCACCAACTACTACCACCAAGATAATACTCAAGATAAAGACGGAAGGTTGAGAAGATCAAGAATGAGGGACAAGGCGAGATAAGTTTGAAGATAAGACGAAGTCCTTATCAACCAAAGTCAAACTTTCCCGAATCGCTAACTATCGTGCCTCGTGTCATCACTAACAAGAAAGCGACCTTGTCACTTACTCTAAATAGCCATTAGAAAAGAGACAAAATACATCGATTTTTGTCTTCAGAACTGTCGCTTTGTCCTCTATGATAGAGTTAAAACCATACTTGTATAAATAGCATAAGAGTTGGAGTGAAAGATTTAAGCTTGTGCATTAACTGTAAAACACACACACAAGCAATATTTCACTCCTCCAACACAACTATGTCCCCGAGATAGCTCGATGGTTCATGTGTAGTTGTGCTTAGACTTAGCCTAAGCTTAGTGAGGAGTCATACCAAACTTGTCATTACAATCCCGTACTATTCCGCAAGTACTTGGGTAATGTATTCTTTTTATTCGTTTAATAAAGAATATAAACGTTGAAAATTAGTCGGTGTTTATCTTATTAAACTTATCTTTACTTGCATTATTTCACCATGATTCACAATTAGTTGTCTTTATTGTTTTAAGCTAATCGTGAAACGGAACAATCAGAACCCATAAGTTGAATGAAATCATAGGCTTGTCTACATCACAACTTAAGAAAGCAGATAAGGAGGATTTATCCGATCTTAGGCACCATGATCAAAAAGACCTAGTTTTTAAGAACATGGAACCTAAACCCGAACAAGATTGTGAGATGGTTAGAGTTGAACTACTTAGTTTCATGTGTGGGATAGCTTTCAAAACATATGACACACATGAGGAATCCTTTAGGCAAATAGGACATAGTGATCAAATTTTTTAGAACAATTCTTATGACTCGGACCAAGAATTTGAAATGACTAAAGAAGGATTTGAGATACTTAGGAGTGTATTTGGGTTATATTATACTAAAACACATGATGATATAGGTGCTCTAGATATAATGGAGAATGGGGTGAAAACTCCAAGCCCACAAGCCCTACCCTCATATGAGGAATACACACCACCTATGACTTACCCGGAAGAGGAAAAAGAGACTATAGGAACCCCGATTGATATAGAACATTTGGACCAAACACCATTAGAAGATTTAGGTTTGAACGCTTGTAGTGATGACCTTTCTCTTAGTTATGCGGAAGTTCCTAGTTTTGATGAACCGAGCCTCAACCAATAACCTTACCTAATTTCGCCTTTAGATGTGAATTTAGGAATTGAATTAGGCCCCAATTCACATCAAACCATGTAGTCCGGTAATGTTAAGATAAAGATAGTAGACTCTAAGCCATGTAGAGTGGAAGCTAATATAGAGTAACTCGTGACTCTTACACACTTACATCACCCATTCATGGTTGATAACAAGAAACATTATGGGTTTAAACCGGTTTATTAGGTCAAGATGGATCCTTAACTAAGAATCTCTTAAAGTTGATAGAAGATAATCCATTTCTAGGAGAAAGACTTGATTCACCCGCTACACCAATAGAATTAGGTAAGGTTACAATGAAAGAAGTACACCCCTTTGATCATATGTATCACCCATCACCCTCTTCTCACGTGACAAATTTCCACCCTAAGGGTGTGTATCGCTACTATTACCCGCACTTAAGCTTAAGTGTAGGAAAAACTTTCCCTTTATTCGTTAAATAAGGGTAGAGTCAAGCTCGTGACTCGAACAAAACAAGCGCTTTTTGGGAGGCAACCCATGTTTATTTGTTTGCATATTTGTTTTTCATTTTTATTTGTGTGTTTTATATAAGGGTGAGCATAGTTCGGTTTGGTTCGATTTTTGGCTAAAACCGAAACCGAGCCAAAATATTCTGTTTTTGCTTTTTAGAAACCATTCGGTTTCGGTTTATTATAGGTTCGGTTTTCGATTTTTGGTTTATTTTCGTTCTGGGTTTTTGGTTTTTTCGGTTTTTATTTCGTTTATTGCAGTTTTGTCTTTCATTTGTCGAATTTCTAATACGAAAAAGAATCACTTTTTCAAGTTTCAAGAACAAAGAAACACAAAATAATGACAATAAGAAAGTATTGATAGTAAAAAAAGTTATATAAGAGAATTATTTATGCGTTATAAAGTGACACAATAATAAAAATATAAAATTAGCTACCACAAAATTCTAGATGATAATTGTTAACATGAGTTTTGAAGACTATATGTATTTTGTCGGTTCGGTTTTTTTCGATTTGGTGTTTTTGCTAAAACCAAGAAGACTATATGTATTTTGTCGGTTCATTTTTTTTCGATTTGGTGTTTTTGCTAAAACCAAACCGAACCGTAAACTTCGGTTTTTATAAATTACAAAAACTGAACCATTTGTTTTTCAGTCAGTTTCGGTTTTTTGGTTTTGGTTTCTCGGTTTTATTCGGTTTAGGTTTGGTTTTTTGGTTTTTCGGTTTTTTGGTTTTGCGTGAGTTGTAGCTTTAGGATAATAGAGTATTCGGGGGAGATACTACGGTACTTGGCGATCCCGGATAGCCTAGAGGAGAGTTACGATTCATAGAATTGGGGAATTTAGCACCGCCCTATGACCAAACGGAATACAACGCACCAATTAAGATGAGGATTTGACAATTCAACCGACCAGTAAGAGATATCTAGGGAGTAAAAACATCTAAGTAAACACATTTTTAATCATCATAAGAGCACACCTACATTAACATAGCCTATCTTTACTTTTTTTCATTGTTTAAGTAGTAATTAGTCTAATTAAAAAGTAGTTAAAATTGGTAGAAGTACCACCCCCCCCCCCCAACACTCTTATACCCCGAGATATTTACTTGCTTTCTAAAAAATATAAAAGACCAAAAAGAATCTCCCTCAACCTTACCTTTTCGTCATACATCTCTTCCTAGCATCTCTATTCCTTAGAGAACGATCAACCCCTTGGGCTTACCCCATACTACACTACAACGATTAGGTACACTGGCTAGAGGGTTGTAAAGCTTGCTCGAAGAAAAGGAAGTCTTTCGACCCGAACCCTGCTATCAGGTATGGTCCGGATAATATATGGATCATGGTTTTACTTACACTATGATATAAGAACTAGGTTCTATGATCGTAGGTGGGATATCAATCCACAAGAATTCAACCAACCATAGGCGGATCTATTGACAACCGTAGGAGCAACCAATTCCCGCTTAACAATAGGAGGGTTGATGAATGGGAGGAAAGCATGAAGATGGAGATTCGACCACCAACAATCAAGTGGTTTCAATCAATAAAATGGTATTTTTTTTTAATTATTGATAATTTTGGGGCTAAGAACTTGTTGTCAAGAAAATTGGTTAATTACTTTAATTTTCCAATAAAAACTTGTTTGGTTGGAGGTCATGAGGTTTGTAAGATTCCGATCTCTATTGGTAAATTTTAAAAGCATGAGGTAATTTGTTATTTGGATGACATGGAGGATTGTCATATTCAGTTGGGAAAATCACGGCGTTGCAAAGTTTAAGGTTTTTATGATTGAAAGTGTAAACTCTACTTTTTCTTATACGAAGAAAAATTACATGTACCAATGATCGAGGTTAAGGAGGTTGAAAAAATGTCGAAGGTTGAAGTTGTTGAAGAGCATGTTGAGAAAATCCAAGACTTTCAAAATTATGAACAACACGAAGACAAGATTCAACTTTAGTGTTGGAAACAACAAATAAAGTTGGTACATTGAATACTTGTTAAGAACAAGTTATGGGTTTTAGCGATGATGAAGATGCTTGTGAGATAAGCATGGATTCCAAAGGCGTCAAGGAGTTAAAGGTTTGTGATTTTGATTATGGGTTAAATTTAAATATGATTATCACCAATCAAATAAAGTTTTCAATGGTAAATAGAGAAGTTGATTTTATTGCAATTGAAGACTTGGTGATCATTGATAAAGAGTTCATAACTCGATGTTCTAATTCATATATGGATCAACTGGAGTGTAGTAGACGTGTTATTAAATATGACGGTACTCGAATTAATGTGAAGCGTAAACCTGCTGAAGATAAGGTTCGTCATGAGAAGGTGTTCGAGGTAGATGAAGCCCTTGACAGTGAGAACCAGATGGCAAGTTCTTTTAAAGTGAGGGGGATGATAGGAATGAGATTCGTGATCAAAACATGAGTATCGATTTAACTACGGCGTAGGGCCAACCCCATGTTTACACCGTAATCCTCTCGTTAAATTTTATGATTCTTAGTTTTGTTTGGTTACGCCGTAAGAGGAAGATTGAAGTTACGCAGTAATATCGTCGATTTCAAAATGTTCTATTATTTATTTAGGTCTTTTTTTAGGATCATTATTGTTTAGGAATTAATCTTTTACTATAATTAGGTTTGTTTCTCTACAAGTTTTACTTCCCTATAAATTTAAGGATCATTATCATTGTAATTGACTTGGGAGTCATTAATAATATTGTGTTTTAGAGTTTATTTCTTGTTTGGGTTTTATTCCCACAAGGTGCGCCATATTTATCTCACTTAGATTAGGGTGTATCTAAATTCGCTTCCGCTCGTCCCGTGTCACAATGAGTAACATAGCATGTATTAGTGTCCTAAACGTAGCAGTAGTCTTGTGGTAATAAAAAGATGCAAATCCTATAAGAGTGGAGCTGCATTACTATGTGTGACCAAATAGCATAACTAAGCTCTATTCTACTATAAACTGATTTTGAACACATTAAAGCCAAATACTCTTTCATCCTTTTTTAGGCTTAAAATGATAGCCACGAACAAGAAGTTGTTAGGGCGAATAAGAAAAACAACAAGAAACAAAATATTTGGGCTTGGTGAAATCAAATATCAAGAACAAACGAAATTAAATCATTTGAAAACAAGGTATAATTCCCTTGTTCTAGAATTAGGAAACCAATATTAAGATATAGTATAACATTTATGTCAAGTTCACACACATGTGTGATTAGTGTGCATGTACATCCTTGTGTTTGTGAGATCGATCATCGGTCTAAAAGTATTGATTCATTTCGCCACGTATCATTACAATAAAAGAACTCCACTTATAAACACGGGCACACATAAAAATAATAAACGGGATGACATTTACAATGTAATCGAGTCTATGATCCACTCTATGTAGCACTAATCTTAGGATACGGCCTCGGTGAAGTGGTGGAATATATTTAAGCCACCGAATATGATGCAATAAACCACAATTGCTACTTCACTATGCCTCTCTATACATTTGATTTCACAACCCATATCAATCCATGTAAAATGAACTATCGTTTTCTAGCAAAGATGTCGCCGCAAATCCATCATCCTCTTAGCAATATTTTTATGGGCTAAGTTTACTACTAAAGGAAATTATTGATAAGGTTTTAAAAGGTACCATTTTGAGGGTCGCTTAAGTCCTTATTTGATCACTTTTGTATCCGTTATTGCTTAATATCGCTCTTTTCACTTTTTAGGTCTCGTGAAGGCAAAATGTCGGAATGGCACTTATTTGGACGAAAAGGCGCGATATATGAAGAAAATGGCCAAAGTCGAAATCGAGGCACTCACGATTCTTTGAAGTTGAAGCGGCGTCAGGTGCTATTGGCGACGCCATTCAAAAATTATTGTGACGATCCGAACCCAAAACTCGTGTTTTCAAGTGACGACGTCCGCCAGAAAGAGTAGGCCGTCATTGCACTGCATTTACCTAGATGCAATCCGAGACGACGCCGAAGTCAAGAGACGGCGTCACGGACATAAGGTGACGCCGTCGCAAGGTTAACGTGGCCAAGACGAAACCCAATGGCGGCGACACAACGGCGGCCACTAAACATAAGGTGACGCCGTTGCAATTGTAATCTTATATATAGAATCCGAATTTTTCGTCTTTGTGTGGAGAGTCTTTGAGTAAAACCTAAAACCGAACCTAAGGTGTCTTGTAAGATTTTAGGGTTTTAAACCCTATCTTACATCAAGATAAGTCTTTACTTCATTATTTCAATTATGTCTTTGATTATTTATGTGTATGCTTGCATGTTCTCCATGTCCGGCTAATTTATTTGTGTGTTTGCTTAGGAAGTATGAAACTTAATTATTGAATATTGATTGGTTGTTTTTTATCTTAGTTGATTAATGATCTAGTAATGCGATAGGTCATTCGTTGTGTACTTAATGCTAGATTCATCTTTGTGAACCTTAGAATATAATTACCTGAGTAATTGTAGGCTAAACCATCCAAAGAGCGCCTTAGAGTAGGAGTTTATAATCCCTAGTGGGTTTGTAGACAAGACCCTTTGGTAAGTTCAAAGAGTTAAGGAGTAATACAACTTAAGTAAACACATCTTTAAACTATCATACGAGCACACATTAATTAGACATAGACTCCCACAACCTTAGTTTAGATAATTAGATAATAGTAGAGTAATTGGTAGAAATACCAACCCCCAAATCCAATACCAGATTCGTACCTTTCCATTTTCATAAAACATAAAAGATAAAAATAATCTTCCTCAACCTTAACCTTAGCGTAGTAACCTTACTAGCATTCCTATTCCCTAGAGAACGATATCAATACCCGTGGCTTACCCTAATTACTACACTACAACGATTAGGTTCACGCCTAGGTGTTATAAAACTTGCTCGAGAAAAGGAAGTTTCCTTGACCCCAACGACGCGGTAGCGTTATCAAGTTTTTGGCGCCTTGCCGGGAATAGAATAGCTAGTTAGTAGTCCACCTCGTTTAGGTTTCTTTGCTTGAGTCCTATCAAGTAAATTTTTCTCATTTTTAGATTTCTCTTAGTCTATCCCCTTCTTCGTGATTTTGTTCAGAACCCCATCACTTTTCATCATGGAAGGTGATAAACCTCTACCATTCATCAACCCACCACCAAATGACCCGCCAAGAGCCTGCATTTGGTGAATACTCAAGACCAAGCTACCTAGGCTATAGGAACACCATTGAGCTTCCCGACCAAGCCCAAACTACGGCCTGCGATCCGACACCATCCGGTTGGTGCAAAACGGATGTGCATTCCATGGACTTCGCCCAAGATCCAAATCAAGATCCGAGGATTTCTCAAAATCGCCGATTCCATCGACCTTGATGCTACTACTCGGGAGACCACGCTACCGTCTCTTCCAATTCTCTACGGGATCAAGCTAGTAATTGCTTGAGCGACTTCCCCACCGCTCCATCTCAAGTTGGGATGATCTTACCTCTCGCTTCCTTGCTCAATTTTTCCACCGAGGAGAACCACTAAGCTTAAGCGAGACATCTTGACATTCCAATGACTCCAAGGTGAGTCTCTTTACAAAGCATGGACTCGATTTAAGGAATCACTCAGAGACTTCACACCATGGCATTGATCTTTGGCTTCAAATCCAAATCTTCTATGATCATACCGACTTCATCACCGACGATCCATTGATCGAGTCACGGTGGAAGACTCAACGACTTTAATGCGAGCAATCATGGGATATCATAGAGGAGCTCACGATCAAAGCTACGAAGATTGGAGTGAATCTACGAAACTCCGATTAACGTGGTTAATGCCATATCCACTCCTCCCGAATCCTCCCAGACACTCAAGAGCAATTGAGTGCCATCGAGAGGAATCGATTATCTTATGGAAAGTCGAAAAGAGCACCCGACAAATTCCTCGAGAGGTCGTCAAATCCCCACTCCACCAACCGCCCACACCTCTTTCTAATCCCCAAGTCGCGAGCAAAACCCAAGTTCCGCAAGGCGCTGCTCTACTTCCCAATACCACTTTCACCAAGCTTCAAAGATCAAATGAGGAGTACATGGCAACTCATACGGAGAGATTAGCCGACCAAGAGGAGGTTTATAGGCGAGAGAGGAAATGCAAGCAAAATGAAAGAAATGATGGATTTGGTAATTGAATTTACCAAAACAAAGGCTCCCGAAAAGTGCTCGTGAGAAGCAATGATTGCCCTCCCACTTCATTTGTAAACGCCTGCTTCCATCATGCCCGAGAATGCAAGGGCTAAGATGTGGAAAAACGAGAAAGCACGAAGGATGAGTCCGTGCCTAATGATGAACCCGAGACCATTGAGTACTACCTTAAGCACGAAATCAACAAGAAAACCATTGCAAACCAAGTAAACAACTTTAGGTAGAATGAAGTTCTTAGGGAAGCTCTTGAAGGAAAGATGATGTAAGAAGAATACGACGCCTACCTATGGAACCTCTCAGATGAGTTGGTTATAAAAAACCGTTAACAAGAAAACTAGACACCGCAGGAATTTCGTGATACCGCTTAGTATCGGTGACATGGACAATATAAATGCCTTGGCCGATCAAGGACCGATGTGAACATAATGCCATTGTCAATCTATAATAAGTTAACTAATGAGAAACCACCAAAACCGACCTTAGACTTTCCTTAGCTAATCATACTTATGTTCACCCCGTAGGAATCATTGTTGATGTTCTAATCGAGGTGGCTAACATCGTTTATCCGGTGGATTTCGTGATCATTGATGTTGAGGAAGATAAAACGACCCTCATTCTTGGGACACCGCTCTCGACACCGCCAAGGCAACCATTAAATGCGGAGAAGGCATCATGATACTCAAAAGGAAAGGGTACGCTAGGATACCCATCGTCCCAAGATACCCTATTAAGATCATGGAACCGATTACGGTGGAAATCGAGAAGCCTCGGGCAACAATGTTAAGAAGAAGATAAATGACTGGGAAAAATGGCTTAGAGACTTTATGGTTCAAGGATTGTATGCAACCTTGTGGAAACCCGATAAAAGTTAGGAAGCAATCCCACCTCAATACCTAAGGTACAAAAGGACCCTAAGGAATTTCTAAAGGGAGAAAAAGTGCTCTTGTATAGATCTCGGATAAGGGCATTACGAGGAAGAAACAAACCAAGATGGTTTGGGCCTTTCACGCTAAGGAGACCAATTTAAAAGATAAAACCGTCGCCATAATTGGCGTTGGCAAGGAATCCATGGTGAGCATCATGCGTCTACACCCTTTCGATGAAAGGAAAACAAACGGTCAAGAGGGTGGTAGTGAGGAAACGAGGAGCACGACTCATGAGTCTAGCTACAAGACTCTTAAATAAAGAAAAGCGCTCAGTGAGGCAACCCATGTTTAATTGTTTGCTTGTTAGTGTCTTATATCTTTTATTAATTGTTTATCCTCATGTTTAAATTTGTAAAATGCTTTATTTTGTTTTTAACCTCGTCTTAATTGCATATAAAGGTATTTTACATAAGGATAAGTGTGGGAGGATTACACGTTTTCAAAAGAAACGTAAACATGAGAATAACAATTAACTAAAAGATATTTATGTTTGTTTGTTCGAGTCAAATGCTTGTATCGAGTCATAATGGATGTTTTGCGTAAATTTTTCCGATTCTAAAGATGTAAATTTTCCGAATTTTTTTCCGTAAAATCGCGCACCGCTTTTTGTCAGATAACCGACGGGCGTCAGATTGCAACTGACGGCGTCGAGAAGGAGTAAAACATCAGTTACTTTTTTCTCGCTCTCTCGAGCTATTTATAAATTTTTGGAATTTTCCGTGTCTTAATTTTCTTAGAAATTCAGAAACATCCATTCCACAAGCATTATATCCTAGTTTAAATCGAGTCTTATATATATTATTACCACCGATTTTACGCGAAGGTTTCGCTTGTTTTCTTCAAGTGTGCGGGTTTAGTTTGTCAAGAAGAAGTTACATAAGATTGGAAGGAGCTTTCACGCAATAATTCTTCTTGAAAAGAATTTAACCACCACTTTACACGGATCCTACCGAGCTAATCGGGGGAGTATTAGTTTTTCGCTTTTAATTACCTTCTTTTATCATAACTTTGATACTTTCGGGAACATTGGGGACAATGTTCGGTTTAAGTGTAGGAGGAAAATAAAGCGGAACTTTGAAACTATACTTATCCTTGATTATTTGCTTTGTCCAATTGTGATTGTGTAATAAACCATGAGAAAATGTCGGTTAGGGTAATTTTGGCACCAAATTTAAAAATTTTATGACATATAGAGTGGGCCATTAGTCTTAACATAAGCGTCTCATGGATAGGAAGTTATATGACTAGCACAAAACCCTTTACCACCCAAATTCCACCAAAATGCGAGGATCGCCTTAGATTAGTAGGAATTAAAGCATTCATCTTTAATGCTTAGAGTGTGAACCGGTAGTATATTGGATTCTAGAACTTGTTTTGTGATGCATTCGAGATCGCATGAGTGAGGCTACACTTGTGTAGTTAGGAATAACTAAATGATAAGAGGCATTAGGATAACCCTTGTTTGACACCGTAATATAATTACTTCTTCCATATCGGTTGAGTAATTCCCCACACCCTTTGCGTTGTACTCATCTTTAGTACACGATACCCCTAGTTAACCCCTCGAGCCTATCCTTTTCGCGGTTCTCGTGATGTTTCGGTTTTTCGAATATCAATGAAGAGCATTGTTTACACCCCACCCCAAATATACACCCAAATCGCCTTTAGCTTCTACCCTTTATGCACTCACTTTAGTGCAAATGTTTGTTATCATCCTAAACCCTTAATTCAATTATCTAGTTGCTTGCATAAGTTGCTAAGTCGAGTCATATCATTTGTATACGCTTTTGGGATGATTGGGATTCATGGGAAAAGTTAAAGTTTATGAAATGACGGAAGGGAACGTTAAAATTCAAATTCCCTTTGTTGCGTAATAATGTACCCCAAGTGTTTTGATCTTTTCAAATCGAGTCAAATTAGTGTTAGAGTAATTAAAACTCAAGTGTAGGGATGTGCCTATAAATCCTAGTATTTTGATGTTATCGTAGAGGATGGTGAAGTAAAAGTGTATGAAAAAAAAAAAAAAAAAAAAAAAAAAAACATACGGGTTACCATCCTACATCTATCTTTTAAATTTATGTTTGTTTATTTCAGTTATCTAGAGTTTAGAGTGTCGAGTCTTGGCTTAGCAACGCCATTCTTCATATGCGCTAACATAAAGATTTTTGACTTACCACCACTAAATAGCCTATCCCACCAAACCCTTATTTCCTACCGTAAGCCTAACATTACAACCCTTTAAAAGACCTATTTGATAGTCTTTCCTAGGTGCTTACGCCAAAGCGATGAAGGTTTGATCTATTCTCAAGCCTATGGTAATCTATGTACTAGGACCGTTAATGAGTGTTTATCTTCCATTTCATATTTTGTTATATTTCATATATACACCCGAGAGAGATGTGAGTATCCAAACACCCCATGCGAGGTGCTAGTATGTAATTTCCGTGCTTGTTATAACTTTTATGGGCTTATATGTGTTGTGGACCGCTTTGAATTAATGCTTCATGACCCTAACTTAAAAATTAATTGGCTAAAAAGCACATTTGCTTGAGGACAAGCAAATAACAAGTGTAGGGATATTTGATAAGGTTTTAAAAGGTACCATTTCGAGGGTCGTTTAAGTCCTTATTTGATCACTTTGTATCCGTTATTGCTTAATATCGTTCCTTTTCACTTTTAGGTCTCGTGAAGGCAAAATGTCGGAATGGCACTTATTTGGACCGAAAAGCGCGAATATATGAAGAAATGGCCAAAGTCAAAATCGAGGCACTCACAGCTGTTTGAAGTTAGAAGGCGGCAGCGTCAAAAGTGCTATTGACGCCGCGTCCCAAAATTATTGTGACGATCCGTAACCCAAACTCGTGTTTTCAAGTGACGACGTCCGGTTGTGAAAGAGTAGGCCGTCGCTACTCGACGGCCTAGATGCAATCCAGACGGCGCCGAAAGTCGAAGAGGACGGCGTCACGGACATAAGGTGACGCCGTCGCAAGGTTAACGTGGCCAAGACGAAACCCTAATGAGCGGCGACACGGCGGCGTCACTAAACATAAGGTGGCCGTCGCAATTGTAATCTTATATAGAATCCGAATTTTTCATCTTTGTGTGGAGAGTCTTTGGGTAAAACCTAAAACCGAACCTAAGGTGTCTTGTACAAGATTTTAGGGTTTTAAACCCTATCTAACATCAAGATAAGTCTTTACTTCATTAATTCAATTATGTCTTTGATTATTTGTGTGTATGCTTGCATGTTCTCCATGTCCCGCTAATTTATTTGTGTGTTTGCTTAGGAAGTATGAAACTTAATTATTGAATATTGATTGGTTGTTTCTTATCTTAGTTGATTAATGATCTAGTAATGCGATAGGTCATTCGTTGTGTTAATGCTTGATTCATCTTTGTGAACCTTAGAATATAATTACCCGAGTAATTGTAGGCTAAACCATCCAAAGAGCGCTTAGAGTAGGAGTTTATAATCCCTAGTGGGTTTGTAGACAAGACCCTTTGGTAAGTTCAAAGAGTTAGGAGAAACGATACCCTACAACTTAGACTCACAACGCAACTAGGAATAAGACGTGACACTCAACCATCAATAGGAGATAATTAAGAGTAATACAACTTAAGTAAACACATCTTTAAACTATCATACGAGCACACATTAATTAGACATAGACTCCCACAACCTTAGTTTAGATAATTAGATAATAGTAGAGTAATCGGTAGAAATACCAACCCCCAAATCCAATACCCGAGATTCGTACCTTTCCATTTTCATAAAACATAAAAAGATAAAAATAATCTTCCTCAACCTTAACCTTAGCGTAGTAACTCCTTACTAGCATTCCTATTCCCCAGAGAACGATATCAATACCCGGCTTACCCTAATTACTACACTACAACGATTAGGTTCATCGCCTAGGGTGTTATAAAACTTGCTCAAGAAAAGGAAGTTTCCTTGACCCCGAGCGACGCGTGTAGCGTTATCAATTATCCTTGGTAAAACACAAGTTTCTCTCTTTCTAGCTTGAATAACACACTTGTGGTAGGGGTGCCGATTCTTGGAGCAATGTATGGGTCGTTTGGTGAAAGAATCATTATCCAGTCCTCAATTTTTCAGTTTACCATTTTGGAATACAATTTTTTAATGATGTATGAGTTTCGTAGTCTAAAAAATTTGATGGGTTTGACAAAAACACCAAACGAATCAGCAACATACTCCTAGAAGGTAATGCAAATAAGGAAGGAACAACTAAGAGACCATCTTTGTTGATTTTATTGAAGATGGTTGGGTTAAAGATTGCTATGAACCATAACTCTTATGCATGCATATTTGGGTTGGCATGGGCACTTGTATCAAACGGGTAAGTCCATTTAGCTCATTTGTTATGCATATATTTATAGTTATAACGCAGAGCATCAAACAAACTTAGTTGATGTATGTTGAACATTCTCAATTTAGATAAATATACTTCTGTGGCATGTGAAATGTCGAAAATGGTGGAAGGATCAGTTCAAATTATGTCTAAAGTCGCGTGCATTGCCATGTTTTGCATGGGTGAGAATTTGCGCTACTTTGGTGAAGCATTTACATGACCCTTAGATGGCTATTTGTGTAGACCATTTTTGATGATTTTTTTAACTTTTATTACTAGTGAAATTTAAACTTTCCCTTCGTTTCTCTAGAACACATTAACTTGTAGTAGGTATGAAATAGTCGTACAACAATGGTTCTTAAACGTGACATTGATGCAGGACTGTTCATGGCATTGTAGCAGAATATAATCAATTGTGGTACGACCTTAACTGCATTAGGGATGTTACGGAGGTTTGTGGTCGCACCAACAACTATGGCTGTGAGTTCTCTTATTGTGGGTTTGCGAGGTGATGTCCTTTGTGTGTACAGGTTTGTTGCCAAAGTTTCTTGGTTTCAAAAGGTTCTTCATAACTTTGATTATCGAATTGTAGAATAGAAAAGTGCAATGAAACAAAGAAGGGTATATGGTAAATAACAATAACGTAATGCATAAATAAGTTGATAAGGTTGAATTGATTTACGCTTACGTAAATCTACATATTTATATGTTTCTAAGAGGTACCAAATGTCGCTTATTGTTTCCTCCAAACGTTGTGACCTTTGGGGATAATCGCCATTGATAATCATCAATCTTAATCGCCACAATATGGGCTGCAGTGACCCATTTGTGCAGGCCTATTTCGTCCAAATACATAACACAAATATGTCCATAAACATAAGTACTAACATAATAATACTGCTAATTAAACTTGACTCAAATGCAATTAACAAGGGACTAACAATCTCCCCCTTAATTCATTTAGGGTCAAGTCCTTCAAAGTTGATCTTCACTTGCTTCTTTCTTCAAGCAATGATCTGAAAATCATTGCTATTCATGCTGCTTTCATATCCATCTTCTTCTCTGTTTGCTCCATCTCCACTTGTACTATCCATCACTGCATCTTCCCTCTGGCAAGATAGGTCCTTGGCCATCTTCTTTTGACTGGTTTCACCTATTTCATGTTGCATTTCACCCCAAGTACTACTTGCAGTTTCATGATAAATAACAAGGAGATCAATGAAATTTCTGTAGCAAACTCTAACTGTGTTACCATCTTCTATATCCAATCCTTGCAACTGCGCAATTGTACCCACTTGTCACCCATGGTGACAGTGAAATAACCCCCATACTATCAACAGCTTTGTGTAAACATAGCAAGTTTATCTCAACATCTTTAACCCTTGGTGGTATTGCATCTAGTGTATCATAATTAAGATGCACCAAATAAAACCACTTAACTAAATCAATGAATCTCTTATTGAATATTTCCCAGTTCCTATACATAAGATCATCTTTTTCCAATAATTTCATGAATGATATGTACCTTGAAAATGAATTGACTTTGAGTGCATAATGGGTACCATTATAACTGATGTAATCTTCATCAATATAATCCTGTGTATCATTCTTGTTCCAGTCAAGATCTTCTATGCCCTTAATGAGAGAGCATTCATCAGTGGGATCCATTTGCTTTAAATTGATCCTCCAAAAACTGGTTGTGTTCATTGATAACTTCATTCATATCAACCTTTTCTTTGCCTTTTCCTAACAGTGGTGTCTGAACATGGTTTTCATCATGGTACATGTAGAATATGCTTGATACACCATCTTCAATCTCATCCTATACCCTCGAGTCTTAAGTAGATCTAAACTAATCATGTTTGATGATACCTCGTGAGTATATTGTACAGACTTAACCACTACTTCCCTACATCGCCTCTAATTGTGACATCCCCATTCTATACGAGAAAATAAATTTTCTCTCATGCTCTTCTTTACCAATCATTTTGAACTTATATTCAATATCATTAAACAGGGGCTCTAGATGGGCACATATGAAACCGATAGGAATCACTAGCATACCATATATCATTCCAATTGTGTAATCTGCACCTTTTACCACATAATTTCCATCAAGTAGACCTTTTACGTACTTTGCTTCTTCCGTTATAACCTTCTCGATCGGTTCTTTTTCTTGTTCAAGTTCAAGTCTTTGCAAGCCTCTTTCTGTCTTTGCATGCCTGAATGCATGCCCTTTTCCTTGCAAATGTGGCACTTGGCTTTCTTGTCTTTCTTCATCTTCATGATCTTTCTTTTCGCCAACAGACCGCACTTTCTCTTCGAGTTAAAAGCTTCATTCTCCTAACCTGCTTTGTGCTGGGATGCTTTTTCCTTTTGGTGATATTGTTGTTTTCTTTCTTCTGGCACCCCATAGGTTTACCCTATTTGGAGTTTCTCGAAGGAGATACCTTCCCTGCATGAAACCAGAGTTTGGCCTATCCCAAGAATAAGAGCCTAAGCTCTGATGCCATTTGTGTACAGGTTTGTTGCCAAAGTTTCTTGGTTTCAAAAGGTTCTTCATAACTTTGATTATCGAATTGTAGAATAGAAAAGTGCAATGAAACAGTAAAGGGTATATGGTAAATAACAATAACAGGTAATGCATAAATAAGTTGATAAAGGTTGAATTGATTTCTGCCTACAGAAATCTACATATTTATATGTTTCTAAGAGGTACCAAATGTCAGTTATTATTTCCCTCCAAACGTTGTGACCTTTGGGGATAACTGCCATTGATAACTGTCAATCTTAACTGCCACAATATGGGCTGCAGTGACCCATTTGTGCAGGCCTATTTCGTCCAAATACATAACACAAATATGTCCATAAACATAAGTACTAACATAATAATACTGCTAATTAAACTTGACTCAAATGCAATTAACAAGGGACTAACACTTTGTATTTCCATCATTCAGGTAATCTTCAACTTATATACTATTAATTCATCATTTTAATACAAAAATAAAACTATTCAACATGTTATAAGATTCACATACTTATTTATGTCCATCGTTTCTTTGGTTGAAAGGCTGCACTACACCAAGCCATTTCATATTTCGTGTTTGCCAATGAATATAAGCTACATACAAATGTACTTAGCACTGCGTAAGTTTTTTTACTTCGAGTTTGTGATTTATTTGAAGACACACATATTTAATCAGCCCAAGCTAAGATAAAAAAGACTAGAAGCTAGTTTATGACTCTATTCGTCATCTAGTTTACTTCTTATCTTGTACCAATTTACTACTTACATTTGTTTCTCTTTATGCTATCTTATTTTTCAAGGTCATATTTGGCACATTTATCTCCATACCCGTATTGATATCTTTCGTCATAAAATAAGTGTCCAGTTTGACTTGTTAGAGTCTTTTTTTTTAACTTTGACCTTAAATATTTTTATTTGCGTTATATAATACTTGATGAAAATCATACCAATGAAAATGCATTTAAAATTAAATTCATTTATATATTTTGCATCGAGTATTATATAACAAAAATGAAAGTATTTTAAGGTCAAAGCTGAACAATAAAGACTTTAAAAAGTCAAACTGGATATTTATTTTCGGACGGATGTAGTATTATGTTGTACTTGACATAGGGATGGCAAAAAAACCCGAACCCGACGGGGAAACCCGAAACCCGAACTTATTGGGGCGGGGGCATGCTTATCGGGTTTCAAGGCGGGTTTGGGGCCTTAACGGAGATTCTTATCGGGTTTAGGGCGGGGCCAGGCACAAGATCCCCCTTGCTACCAAACTATATATATATACATATACATATATCTATATACATAAAATATTGTGTTAGTATTTACGTACTAAATATAATTCTCTATTTTTGTTAGTTTTATCTTTGTAATATTTTAAATTGTGATTATAGAAGTTTGTTTTGTGTATATTATTACTATAAAGTTGTGATTTATTCCAATGATTAATATATTACTAATGGTTTCTCGATTATTCAAGCTATTCCATAAAATCATATTGTTAATAGTACAAAATAAGAATAAGCAGGGAGCGACACGAGTATGATGGAGTATCGCTACAAAAAAACAATAGATAAGTGCCCCGATAGAATGGGCGGGTTTGGGAGTATCTCGCCCGATGGGCGATCGATAAGATCCCCAATGAGGATTGGGGCGGGTTTGAGGATGGTTTTTGTTATCGGGTTTGGGAATGAGGATGGCCGCCCCGCCCCATTGCCATTACTAACTTGACATGTTGCACAAGTAACGTTTGGGGGTTAATTTGTTGGATCTTCGGAATCACAATCAGAACACTTACTAGAACTGTTTTGTAGGAGCCCAAACTTTTTTAAAGCGGGCCTTATTGGCCCTTTACTTGAATTATCTTAATTTTATGTGTTTTGTTGGAAGGCAATGAAAGCAAAGCTATGTTTTTAGACTAAACTTAAAAAAGATTATTGTTTTTTTTGAACCACCAGCTTAAATGCTTATGTGTTCAAGCTTGATGTTGATCAGTTCAAGTTCGGATCAAGATCGATTAGCTTGAGCTCGAGCTAAAGTTTATCTTAAGAAGCTCCGGTCACTAACACGTCTATGAATACTGCATGACTGAGATGCATGCGTTTATAGATACACCTTTAAAATAAATAAAAATACAATAATCTGACTTGTTTTTATTGTAAATTAATTGTCCATACGTCAAAACCACATGTTAAATAAATAAAAATGTTGCGTATATATTTGGTTGTTCAACAACCAACCTAAGCAATATGTGACGGAAAGAAATCAAAATTATGCATAAAGTAAGGGCGTGTTTGTTTTTATGAAAAAAAGTCTGATCGCCTCTGACATCTGACCAGTCAGACGCGGTCAGACGTCGGACTTGTTTGTTTTTTTCTTCTTGGTCAGACGCGGTAAGAGCTAGTTAGATCTTATTGAGAAAGAGGTTCATGGGTTATCTGATTGCCTCTTACTCTTTCCACCTCCTACATTGCTCTATGCTACTGACCTCTTTGCTTCACCATCGTCATCAGCAACAATTCTTCGGCCACGCATCTTCCAGCCAACCCCGCCAACAATATTCAAAAGTGTTGTAGCTTCAATTAAGATAAGAAATAAAATATTGCAAGTACAAGGTAGGCTAGCTTGTGTTCGTTTGTACCATGAGAAAGAAATGAAACATACGTGTTTTTGGTGGCTGAAACAAAAGAATAGTGGCTTAGGTTTTTATCAATTAGGGTTATGTGCATATATATTAGGTTTAGGGTTTATGGGTTGGGCTTATTATTTAGGTTAGTAGGTTTGTGGTTGGCCAACACAATTATATGTTTATAATCTTTTAGCCCAATTCTATTATACAAATATAAATGTGTTTTGTGGGTCGGCTATATAAAAAATGATATTATAATTTTGATTACGAATAACGTTGGGCTAAATTTTTAAGGTTCGGTGGATTAGATATCGAGCTAGTTTTCATGAAAACAATAGACGAACCGTAACACGTTTGTTAAAATAGATGAACCGAAACCGTGTTATGTGAATTTTAAGATTGACACTTTTTTCTAAATATTAATCTTAAAAGATACATTCATCGATATTCTTATGGTTTACTATATACTTAAAAGCAGAATAATTAAAATCATTCGATAATCTAAAAAACAAACAACGTTATTTCATTCACATTCGCACTTTATAACAACCTTTACAGGTAAGATGTGGTGATGATTCGCACCCACAACATCTAAATGAAACAAACACACCCTAAGGCTGGTCGAATATTAACAAAGTAACAAGTTATTATTTACTAACCGACAAAGTCACTTTTACTGAGTAAGATGGATACAAAAAGTCATTTTTGACAAGCAAACCACATGTTGATCCCTCATGGACAAAGTAAACCAAAGCTTCTTGAAATATTGGCTTTTATTTTACTTTTACTATATTCAAAACACTTGTCATTTAACTAAATAGAAACTACTTGTATTAAAGAAATAACTACGTGTATTAAAAAAATACTGTAATCATTAATGTCACTTGTTATATCTTTCACTCAATATATGTGTTCATCACTCACACCTGAGTGGAGTTTGGCGGGCAGAAACTGAAATAGACATCAAAATAAACAAACATCTGGATTTATTTGGTTTGAGTATGACCAAGAATTGAATACTAAGTTAATTATATAATTTTAGTATAAAGATTACAAACTTAATTATGAATTTCAACCGATTTTACCCGCTCTAAATTATTTTAGTTAGCTACGAGTCCAAAGAGCAACGACAACTAGAAAACACACTACTTTAATATATTTGTCCGCCACGTGGCTCCTCTATCCATTGCCGGCTTCTCACATTGGCAGACGATTGTCACGTGCGATCATCCAAAACTATGATAATATATTGAGATGTTAGAATAATACAGTACCATCCTACCATGTAAGAGTTAGGTGTAATTACATGGTTTTGATTATGGAAGATTATGTGAAAATAATTCCTTTATTTGGAAGGATATGCATGTGGGATCAGTGGGATGTAGTGATGTACATAACTAACAACTCAACTTAAGCATTTCATAATTGACGTATCAAGTTGGAGTATAACTTATTTGTCCTTAATTAGTGCCGTTTTGGCAAGCTGATTAAACCTAATTTAATTATGTTGTTCCTTTTTTGGATGCTCTAATGTTTCTTCAAGGGTGTGTTTGTTTTTACTAGATAAAAAAAAAAATTGTAATCATGTCCGATATATACAACTTTAAACTCATATTATATAAACATCATTAGTCAAATGTTGGCTATTACTTATAATGTTTAAATGTGGTTAGCCGGTTTTGGAATTAACTTAACGAGACATGTAAACCAATCAACGATATTATGTATCAATGCTTCTACGAATATCAAACCCTCGGTTAACGTCACATATAGGCAAAAACCATACAAAGATATCGACTAGAACTCTGCCATAAGAAAGATACCACAAAAAGAGCACCATGACTACATACACACTTCTATTGTAGAAGTTTGAACTATGAGTTATGTTTTTTTCACTCTTAATTTTTAACATGTAAGTTTACACAAGTAATAATTGTTCGTATTCCTATAATCAAGGTTTCTTGACAATGATGGTTTATGCTTTATCAAAGTACTTCTTTTGTTAATCACTACTTATATGTGTAATGTACGTAATCATTAGTAGTAAACTTTACATATCGTAAGGCATTTATATATATACACAAGGACTTCAATTATACGCATAAATATATACAAGGACGCTTTGCGGGGTCTCTTTGTTGGTTTTATGGATATATTGCACACTTTGCGTATGAGAATTAAAGTTAATAATTAAATGTAAATGTTATATTTATTTATTAAGGCTCGCATGCAAAAGCTACAACACGAAGGGCTTTTGCAAAATATCAATGATGAATCATTTGATAAATGCGAGTCATGCATATCCGGAAGATAACGAAGAAACCTTTCATAGCAATATGGAGAGGGCGTCGATCTCTTGGTCTTATTCATACCGATGTGTGTGACCACTTGACATGTGTCAAAGAGAGGTGCTTACTACTTAACCCTTACTAATGATTTCACCTATTATGGTTATGTTTATTTAATTAAGCATAAACATGAGGTGTTTAAAGCATTAAGGCTTTCAAAGCGTAGAGTGCAATTGGGAAAGAAGATTAAAGCTCTTTGATCCGATGGGGAGGCGAGTATCTAAGCCAAGAGTTTAAAGATTACTTAGGCGAGAATGGAATTGTCTAGAATCTCACTTCTCCATATACTCCACAACAAAATGGTGTATCGAGAGAAGAAATCGTACATTGTTGGACATGATACGATCAATGTTTAATCTTACTACTCTACCTTTATCCTTTTGGGATTATGCTTTAGAATCGACTATTCACATTACGAATATGGTTCCCAAAAAGAAGGTTGATAAGACACCATATGAAATATGGCATGGTAAAGCTCTAACTTTGTCTTATTTAAAGGTCCGGGGTTGTGAGGCGTATGTTAGGCGTGACTCGTGAGATAAACTCCAACAAAGATCCGTAAGTGTATCTTCGTAGGATACCCTAAGGAAACTATGGGTTACTACTTTTACTATCCAAATTGAAAATAAAGTAATTGTTGCTAGGTATGGAGATTTTCTTGAAAATGATCTCGTATCTCAAAATTCGGTTGGAGAGTTTATGATCCGGAAGATGATCATGAAGATGCATTTCCTTACGAAAACACTAACGTACTTTCGGTAGAACCCGATAGTCTGGGTCCTCCACTGAAGTTGAAGTGATTCCGTTCAGATCCGTAAGGTCTCGTGCACTGAACGTCTATGTCTTAACGTAGAGGTTGAGGAAACTATGTTAGGAGATCTTGGAGAGCCTACTTGTTATAAAGTCGCCATGGCAAGTCACGAAAAGGACAAATGGCAAGTCGCAATGAATGGGAAAATGCAATCCATGAGAGATAATGAAGTCTGGGAAGAGGTTGACTTACCTCCAAACGCCAAGGTGGTTGGAAGTAAGTGGCTCTATAAAATAAAGACTGACATGGATGGCAATATACACATCTATAAAGCTCGTCTAGTTGCGCAAAGTTTTACTCAAACTTATGGCATAGATTATGAGGAGACCTTTTCTCCTGTGGTGACATTAGAGCTATTAGAATTCTCATAGCTATAGCGGTACTAAGATTATGAGATATGGCATATGGATGTCAAAGCGCTTTCTTGAATGGTCGCTAGATGAAGATATCTATATGAAGCAACTGAGGGGTTTGTGAATCCACAATTTCAAACCGTGTATGCAAACTTCAAAGGTCCATTTATGGATTGAAGCAAGCATCGAGGCAATGGAATAAGAGATTTGATGAAGAAATCAAAAGGTATGGATTTATTCAAAATCTTGATGAGCCATGTGTATATCACAAAGTTAGTGGGAGTGATGTAATTTTCCTTATCATTTATGTCGATGACATATTAATTATGGGAAAAGATATTCCAAGTTTGCAAAATGTTAAGGCATATCTTGGAAAATGTTTTACCATGAAGGATTTAGGAGAAGCTGCATACATTTTGGGAATCAAGATCTACCGAGATAGGTCAAAGCGGTTAATTGGTTTAAGTCAAAGCTCTTACATTGATAAAATATTGAAGAGATTCAATATACAAAATTCCAAGAAATGATATTTGGATGGAAGTAAAGCATGGCTTATGTAGCGATATGTGTTCAACACTCTTGAAGTGGCACGCATGCGTAGAAAGTTCCTTATGCTTGAGAGGGATCTATTATGTATGTTGTGAGATGCACAAGGCCGATGTGGCGTTCGCTCAAAACATGACCAATCGATATCAACAGAATCCGGGTGAACTTCATCGGATCATTGTTAAACATATTCTAAGGTATCTTAGGAATACGAAACATATGTTTTTAGTGTATGGTGGAAATCGAAGCACGAGCTTGGTGTTACGTGTTCTTGTGATGCTTCTGGTAGTGTGATAAAGATGATACGAAGTCTCGACGGGTTATGTCTTTGTCATCAATGGAGGAGCAGTTATTCGAAAAGGAAGAAGCGAGCACGATTGCGATGTCCGGATGAGCCGAATACATATTTGCCTAAGTCGCAATGGAGGTCGTTGGATTAGGAAATTCATTTCGTGGCTTGGTGTTATGCCTTCAATTGAATCGCCTATTGATATGTATTGCGACAATTACGCCGCAATCATATTTTCCAATGAACCCGAGTCATGAAGGGCACGGACATTTTCTACTAAGTATCACTATGTTCGGGAACAAGTCCGTGAAGTCGAAATAAATCTATTGAAAGTTCACACGATGACAACTTAGTGATCCATTCACTAAGGCTTTGGATAGAGAAAAGCTTGTTGGACTTGCCAATGAAATTGGACTTCGTTTAGCTAATAGTTTCATGCAGAACTGTGATTAGTATTTGGATAAAGGATATTGTAAACATTTATTATTTTAATGAAATAAAATTTTGATTATGTTTATTTTCGTTTATAATATTGTTGTCCTATATTTGCATGTTTAATCCATGAGTAACTAAGTTATTCTAAATTGTCCGTTGTCGATTAATGATATGGAGTATCATTAAACTAAGACAAATCTGAGAGATGTGGTAGAATATACTTGAAAGTATATTGATGAGAATGCATACCAATTTCAGATGATATTCAATGAATTGAATATATGACTTATCCCAACTACATAATTTATTTTGTGGATATTGTTATAAGTATATTATGAATAGTTATTCTCAGACTTGAGATACGTGATAAGTGTCATGAATGTAATGCATTTACGTGGGGCAACTTAACGCTATACGTGGCGGTAGTCATAAGGGTTGTTTCGGAATGTACAAAGTTTGTGGGTTAGTCTCGTAGTCAAGATATAATTTGTTCCTTCAAATTTATTTGGAGTTTAATCTTCTTTGGGCCCCTCGAGGGTTGATAAGATGTTTGTGTGTCGCACCCAAAATCTCCCGAATATGTTCGTAAGATTTGGTAATCTTGGTCACCACTTATAACGAGAAATGTAATAGTTGAATAAAGAATGACTTAATTTCATATTTTTATTTAACGTGGTATTAGAACAAAAGGATAATAATAATGAGAAATCATTAAAAGGTTTTCCAGGAGCCTTACTCGAGTTGTACTTGAGGCATTGAAGTGTTGCTAGACGCTAACCGATGTGATCACTCTATTAAGATATATCCAAGTGGGAGTTGTTGGTTTTATGGATATAAATTAGTAGACGTGAGTTATGATCGAACTCGAGACCACGGGATTGCACACTTTGCGTATGAGAATTAAAGTTAATAATTAAATGTAAATGTTAAATTTATTTATTAATTAAACGAAATAATATAACGGACGTTAAGTAATTAAGTGTAATGGACTAACGGTCGTTAAATGTAATTGGAAAGGACTAGATTGCAAATTAATATTGGGAAGGTTCCGAAATCCCTTTGGGGACACTCAACCGATCGGCCCAAGGGTATTCCCAACCCAACTCAAACTCAACTTGTTCACCAAGTTAAGTTGAGATATATACTGCCAGGGGTCTTGGTTGTATCTCTCAGACTCATGTTAAAACCTAAAATAGTTTGTGTGTGTTTTGCTTATATTCATCGACTACCACCACAAGGGTGTCGACACATTGATTTTCCAAATCAAATTATTTTGTTAAATAAAAACTAGCATTGCTTTAATTCGTTATAAGACGCGTGTGACAAGAAAGTGAGACTATCACATTATTGTTAGATTCTTGGATTGAATTACAAAATCGGTGAGGGTAATTCTAATAATCCTATAAACCCTAATTAGGGTTCATCCAATTCTTAGTTTTGATTTGATTCTTGTTTCTAGAATCGATAAAGCGACGATATTCTTGTTTACGTTAATTAATTATTCATTAATCTTTCATATACGCTTCCGTATGTATTATTTGATGTTTTGTGCTTTATTATTGATTATCATGATATATAATTCCAACACTCTTTTCCTTAATTGTCTTGATCGAGGAGATGAGATGTCTCTTTGTTGTATGTCCGCTCGTGGTTTAATATATATAACTCTTATTTACAGTTATACAATATACACGATGACATAATTTATTCATTTTTGGTTAAAAGGGATAGGATGTGAATTACAATACTTACGTAGGAACAAGGGCGGAACTATTAAGGGACCGGGAAGGGTCCCTACTTGCATGGTTCTGCGTTAGATGTTTTTTCACGATTTTTGTGTATTCGGAAAAAATTTATTTCGCCATCCCATTTAATGTATTTCGAAAAAAATTGTTTACCCTCTCATGAAAATTTTTATCCGCCTATTCAGTAGAATGCCAAATTATAGCCATTTAACACTCCGTATCCGGTATAATTAGTGAGGTGCATGAGAGGACGGTGAAAGGGTGTAGGAACCTCGAGGACACTTAACAAAATATCAGTAACATACGTTGAAATCTATTGCGTTAGATAATATTTCTGAAAATAGACTCTCAATTATGTGACTTTGTTGCAAAGTGCCTTAACTATATATAACTGATTGTCTCGAAAATATCATGAAAATGTTCTCTACCAACTGAATGACTAGCCTAATGAAGAGCTTTTGCTTGAGCTTTTAGAGTAGAACTTATTCAAGCACCTGAAACTAGGACATTGTCGTTGTGATTGCACCAAAATTAAAACCAAATTGGTGTAAGTGAAAATAATTCATCAAATATGGTTTAATCTAATGTATTCACTAAACATATACCCCAAAAATTTAAAAACAATCTTATTATGTAGTTATGTTATTTGTTGAAGTAAAAACCAGCTCCTCGATTCCCGCACGTGAGAGCTCACTAGGACTAAGTTAAACAACGTCCTTCGAGTTTTTATACAAAGAATAGACACGCGTTAGCCTCGCCTCGGATGTGACCCGAGACCAAGCTCAGGCGTAAAATAAGTATATGTGGAAAGTCATAAGGCACAGTAATAAATGTGAGAGTATTAATGTATGTGTGTGTTAGTTAACAGTAATAAATGAGGTTGGGGTATTTATACTACCCAACCTCAATACTTGCTTAGTCTCAGAAATGGACTTTGCTGGCCTAGGCCTAGTCTACTTGATAGGTATTAGACCACGTGCGAGACACAATCCCAGAAAATCTAGGATGGCGGCACAGGTGTTGTTCAAGGCTTTGTCCAAATGATAAAAGGCTCATTGGGTAAAAGGGAAGATCCTTCTAGTGACAGAGCCGTATATGAAGATGTGCGAGGTGTGATATCACACAAGACCTCAAATTTTCAAGGGCCTCAAAATATATGACCCGGTATATATTTATGGCCCCAAAGTTCATTTCCAACAAAAAATATAACGCTGTACAATCTTATGTTGTAAGTATTTGTTAAAACTTAAATTATATCATCAAAATACTATATTTCTGGTTTCAATAGTTGTTATAATATATTTTTGACCATCACATTTAATTATTGTATAACCTTTTGCATAGGGCTTTCAATCACTCAGCTACGACACTGCTAGTGGCGTCCGATTAGATGCATGGTGTCCAGACACATGGTATACCGTTCGGTCCGGCACGTGCCGCCCGAACACATATACCAACATAATTACAAAAAGAATATTTTATATTAAGCTAAATACATAATAACTCATAAGATTTTTCAGTTTCTAAATGGTATTAAATTGATCTACGTATTATATATTTGGTGCAACATCAAATTTGGTGTAAAACTTGGTCATTTATTATATCAAATTTGTTGTTTTTGTTATGATAAAACTCCACGTCAAAACAACAAATTTGATATTTTAATGCATATATCGGAGAGTCTTGGTGACCTATGGTTGTAAATGAATCATACGAAACAAACTGTACTGTAAAATGTTCGTGTATGTGTATTTATCACTGTTCTAAAGGGCCGCAGCGCCAGTAAAGCGCCATAAAAGCGTGAGGAGGCTGACTACGGCCACGCCACGCCGCTTATCTTAGTCTTATACGCCACATGTCTTATAAAATCGATATATATGAATTATGATATGAATATATATATATATTTTTCATACTTTGTGCCACCTTATATCACGCTTTCTAACGCAAAAACGCCTTTCCCAGGCGTAAAGGCGATTATCTGCATGCAGCGTCACTTACCACGCTATTTATAAGCTTGGTATTTATACATTAAATGAACGAACATGCATAAAATTTTGTGCTTATTTGGTTAAATGAAAAAACATGAACAAAAATTTCGTTCCTTCATTTATGTTCTTGAATGTTTGGCTATACATTTGTTAATATATGTTTATGTTTGAACGTTTGTGGCCGTATATCGTATAAACTTAATTTACTTAAACACATTAAAACACATAAAACATACGGAGTAATATTTTGTACCCTGTATATTTTGTTTGTTTTCATATTTTCATTTATGTTCGTTCGTTTACGTGTGTTTAATATTTTAATTAGCGAACATAAATGAACACGAACAATCGCATTTGCAAATGAACAAATATAAACAAAAAAAATCGTTCGTTTAAATGTTCATGTTCGTTAATTTACTTGGTTAAAGTTAAACGATTGAACATTAACAAAACTCCAGCCATATTCATCCGGTTCATTTGCAACACTAATGAACACACACCCGTGTGGATATTTATGTATTAGACGAGTGCTTCTAGCAATCTTCTTCAAATTTGCCTTGTGATGATGGTCTAATAAAACCAATTCTAAGTCTAGCAACAACTAATGAATTTGCATATGTGTTGTTAACTTGTAGGCACGGGGAAAAGTCGTTAAGATTGGCGGACCCACGCGCCTTTACCGTCAGCACGTGACTTCCACAAAGAAAAGAGGCGGCGTAATTAACGCGCTAATATATAACATGAGTGGGCCCCGATCGCATTTTCTTCTTGAGAATATTTGTGACTTCGAACAAAAGTTGAGCAATAGTCTAGTGAGCTGGACATATATAAGCGAAGGAACATATCTTCATTAAACTTTATAATAGTAATGGGTAGATTAGTATTTTTACTTTTTAGATCATATGTAATTGGTGACGAAATTTGAACATTTATTTTGAGGAGTCTGAATCAGAGATTTATTTGTATTATCAACTAAATTACCTCTAAAACTTATAATATTAACATTAGTTGTCGCAATTTTTTGAAAAAGGGTCGGGACCCTCCCCTACCCCTTAAAAGTTCTGCTCTTGTATGTAATGACCATCAAACCCACAAATGGTGAACTATTTTGACGCCCCTTTCCTTGTTACACCCCCTCCCCATCATCACGCATGTTTGAGAGGTTTTGACGCTGATTTAGTGGTGTAATTTTGTTTTTTTTTTTATTTTTTTTTTAAAATATTATGGGTATGTTTGTTTTAATATAAGGTATTTTATGTGTTTTGTTTTTGGTCACCACTAGAGTTTGGTTGTTAGTTTGGTGACGGTAGTAGTTTCGGTAATCATTACATCTGGCTTTATAGTAGTTGTAAACTTTTATGGTCGTTGTAGTTTAGGGTGAATTGTTGATGTGTCTTTGTTATACCTATCATCTCGCTAGCACGTATCGATATAATTGATTGTTTGAATACTTTAATTATTATTTATTTCATAATTGTAGCTCACTCTTGCAAAAAAATATAACACTTTTTCCTTTTTTACCTTTACAAAACAGCCTTTCAATTTGATGTTTAGTTTTTCTTGTGAAATGGCGCGTCATACGTAAGAAAATGGACACTTCAGAGAGTCTTGTGTTAAACTTCAATCTTGTGCCTAAAGTTTAAGTGATGCCTATAGTGAGGGTGCAACATCAATCATTAGTGTATCATATGCGGGATACAATCGATCAATCTGATCGGATTTATTTTCACGCAATTGCTTTATTCGTTAAGTTATTTTGGGTTTTTGTTGAAATGGGCTTTCTCTCCCAATATCCCATTCATTTTTGTTGGCTAACGCGCGTTCTTCTCACATTTTCTTATTTATGTCATATTTGAGACACATTTGATTTAACTCTCGATTCTTCATCTTAGAGAGGCCATCTGAGACCATCTATTCTTATGGCCTCATAATTCAGATGGTCTACCAATGCATTATGCATTGCCGTCTCTAAAATAATATTTGATCACGATAACATTGTAAATTCTATAAGTATAAACAGACATACGTTCTATCCTCATTTTGGGCACACGCACATCAATTTGCACACACTACATACCTTAAATACAAACTCATTGGATGTGTAAGCTTTCGTTTAGAAAGAGTATGTGTGTACAATGGTCCTGCCCGCACATATCTATATTATCTCCTCATTCTTTTACTTCCTAGTTCCGTTGTACGTATATGATAATAATTTTCATACTAAATTTCCTCATGGTGTCACATATATTTCAACCTTTACATGAGATAAGATGATTAAGGCGAAGACCCTTCATGGGATATAAAGGCAGTATTGCTCCATCTTTTGGGGCCAAAATTAAAAGTAAAAAAGAAAGTTGTAGTGGGATTGGAATATCACACTTTCGATATTTTCCATTGGTCAATTATGTATTTATAACGAAAAATCTGGTGGTCGCGTGTTATGTCAAAGCCAATTTAAATATGATATTTGTCTTATCGTATTAAAAAAGATAAAAGAATTAGACATCTTAAGAGACCCAGCCAGAGTTCTAAAAGGTGCACTAAGGCGACAAGTACGCTAAGGCGCGCGACTCCACACGCTACGCAATAAACCGGGCGCCGGCTCTAGACGCAGCGTGAGATGAGACGCTGAAAAGGCATGAGGCGGGCCTTTCTAATTTAACTCCGATAAAAGATTTTTTTTTTTTTTTTTTTTTTTTTGAAGATTGCATGCAAATATAGTTTCTTGACTTAATTTCGATGTATAAAACTTATTATAAACTCAATATATATGAACTATGATATAATATATTAATCTATAAGAATTTTTATATTTTGTGCCTCTTTAATTCACGTCATAAAAAACGCTATGGCTTCGCAATAGATTTTAAGACGCGAGGCTTCGTCACGCCACACCTCACGCTATTTATAACCTTGCACCCAATACTTTGCCAAAATACAAATGATCTTGTATTTGCTAATCGCCTAACATATTAAAAAAGACAAAGAATTAAACATCATAAGAGACCCAACGCCATGAGTGGTTCAAACCAAGGTTGTCAAGATCGGGATCCTACCCAGGATCGTTTTCGTCTTTGCAAGATCGTGATCGTAAGATCGGATCGGGATCTTAAGATCCTACTCTAATGTTATTTCTTAATAGTTTATGTAATTTTATACAAATCTACAAATTCTAATACATTATAACCATAAAATACTATTAATGTTTCATATAAATGTTGTCCTAAATTATGATTAAAAAATGTTTAAAAAGGTTAACACGTTGTTTTTTGAATTCTTCAAACAAACAACCCATAAATTTGTAGTTTTTTAGTTTGTAATCCGAGAAAAGTAAGATCGGATCGAATTAGATCGTAAGATCGTATGGTCAACATCGCGATCCTATAAGATCTTAAGCTTGCAAAGATCCTATGTAGGATCCGGATCGATTTTGCTTTGCAGTATCGTAAAACTTAAGATCCTAAGATCGTGATCGGGATCCCGACAACTATTCAAACAACTCGCTAGTACCATTTTCAATGGTTGTCCCAAAAAGTAGGATGCAAAATAAGTTTAACAATAACTACAAACATATATATATATATATATATATATATATATATATATATATATATATATATATATATATATATATATTACATAAAAAGGATATTGTCGAGGGAAAAAAAATGCAACCTGTGGAAAATTAGAATGAGAGGTTGAATAGTTTTGCCGATTAAAATTTCGTTTTAAAGTATTTAGATCGACTTATATCAATCCATTTATATCTTGTGTTGGATATTGATAGATGGACATATACATAAATAATGCAAAGAGATAAATAGTAAAGGAACACAAAACCACAACAAAAGTATTTATAGTGGTTCAGCTACAAGGACACATTCCTTGCCCTACTCCACTCCCTGAGTACCCAACTCGAGAGTTTCTAAGCACTACACAACACAAGCTCCTTAATTTGACGGAGAAGCCTTCACAACGTCGCCTACACTTTATCCAGTACAAGGCTAGACACCGAGTTCTTCCACGAGTTAGAACGAAACCTATCACAACGTCGCCTACACTTTATCCAGGACAAGGCTAGATACCGAGTTCCATTACAAAGGAGGAACTACTACCCGACACTACAACCAAAAGGAGACAAAATCTTTTTACAACACTTTAAAGGATATCAATATCCTTTAACCCAAACTACACAAATATATCGTCGACGTCCGTATCGAATGTACACCTTGACACTATACACCAATGCCTTCAACTCGACACACTAATGGAGGAGAGAAGAATCTATTCAACAAGATGCACCCGTGGTCTTGATGATGACGGTTTAGAAACTCATGACCTTGAGTGGCGCGATCTTCAAGAGGTTGTGATCTTGCCTTTAAGAGGAACCTAGAGAATCACACAAATAGAAAACTACATAGAATGATCCTTTAGATCCGAGGTTAGAGATGTTAGAATATAGAGAATATATGTCTAAAAGGGTTAGTGAGCAAGAGAAATAGCTCACTATTTATAGGTAAATCGCTGACAGCTTCCCACGGTTCCTCAGCGGATCCCTTACCCAAGAGATCCGCCAAGGTGCAAACTAAGGATCCTACCGGGTCGATTAGTCCAGATTTTGGGTTGTAAACGGATTATGGACCATGGGTCATGAAATTTGGATCATGGATACCCAACAAGATACATTGTACCTAATCAATGGATCATAGGTCTTGGGTCTTGGGTCTGGGTTATGGACTTTGTTTTTACCCATTATTTACACATTATAAGTTATACTAAGCACATATACACTTTTATAAAATATAAGTAAGCAACATTACATGTAAGTGTTTTATAAAAATTGTTTTAGTTTTATATAACTTATTTAACTAAATAAGTTCGATGATTTTATATGTTTAGTAAAAGTGTGTTAGTAAACTATTGGCTCAAAGCTTTACGTATTTTATTTATTTTGTTAAAAGGATTTTACGTTTGTTATCGACAAAACATTAGAAATCGTAAAATATAAATAAACGTTTTTATGGTTTATTTGTATTAACACAACCAATTTTAGTGATGCATCCAATTCATTTTATAAAAACACAAACTATACTTAAAATACTAATACGTGGTTGTCTCATTAAACTGTAAAGCACTAAAATTTTCGCCAAATTGTTTTGTAACATCATTATTATCGATCATCGATATTCAACAAAATTTTAGTTGTTACTCTAAAGTTTGGTATTTTTGGGGTTGAACGTTCTAAGATGTGTTTGTTCGCACTGTTTTACAATGCGCTTATTTATTTTAAGTAGTGTTCATGTAATAAGCACATTCAAAAAAAAAGTGAATACACATTAAAGAAGTCAAAAAGGAAAAGTTGTCAAATTATATAAGAACCGAAAAGATTCATGAAACTAAATATGTTTAGATTAAGTTTACTTAAAACAAATAGAAAACTTACTTTTTACGTATAATTATAAAACAAATAGAGTCGCTACAACTAAACATGTGTTCTTTGAAAAAACCTAACACATGTGATTGCACAAACTTTAAGAGGTAACGAAACCAAAAATCTCAAGAAGTTTGAAGGGTAATCGATATAATTTGAAGTCTATACGTAGTGAAGCTCAAGATTTAATCAACGACTCCAACGCTTCTTGAGCATTTTAGATTCTTTAACTCGTAAAACTTGTCCAATTTCCTAAATTTTGTTTTATTCGGAACTCCAAACACGAATAAGTTGATCGAAATTGACACATCCCCATTAACAACAATTGTGGATTTTAAGTCGATCAAAAATAGCTAATCAGTAAACAAAGTATTGTCTCCATATGAAGAGCTTTGCCAAGATTTTGGATTTTCGATGCAAAACCCTAAAGACATCCTGATAGGATTTTGATTTCAAACAAAACAATAGATTTTAACATGATATAAACCACAAAAGCTATGAACCACCATTTGTATGTGCATTTTCGGTATAAGCATGCATCCTTTCCAAGTGAATGTCGTGCATGTTAGCAATCTAAAGGAAGAGTATCCGAAACTTCAAAATAGTGAACTTGTCGCTCATCACCTAAATCAACATTTATAAGGTGTTTCTAGGTCGGATCACCTCTTTTCCTCCCTTTTCATACTCCCCAAAACTACATCATTAACCGCCTTACCACTATCTTCTTCAAATTCCATTTGGATATCTTCTTCATACTCCATCTGGATTCCATTATCTTCAAATAGAGATTAGGTGTCGTTATGATTTAACACTACGAATTCTTCAATTTTAGATTTATTTTTAATATGAGGATCATCCGGACGACAGAATGATCGTAGCCTAGCAACTATTATCCAAACTAGATATACGAAAACAAAATACAAAGTATATCAGAAACTGAATTACCCTAAAGCAATGGTTGATGGTAGGAGGACGGATAACGCCACTATATATATATATATATATATATATATATATATATATATATATATATATATATATATATATATATATATATATATATATATATAGATTTGCGTGCTTGTGGTGTACAAGCTTAAAATAGATAAAATAGGTACACATATCGTCCGTTGGATCATGCTTGATGGATGAGATCAAATAAAATAATAAAATTTAATTATTTATTTAATATAAGGGTATTATGGTAATCTTGGTTTGTGCATTATCTCTTTCATTATCTCTCACCATTAACACTTCTCTCACCCATTAACCCTTCTCGATTTTTTTCATAGGAATCCCATCAATAACTCTAATAGTTAACAATCATATCATACGTTACAATCAAAATCATAACTAACACTAACCGCTACATATAAAGATGAAAACCATCAACCCACATCAAACGACATATTCAATTGACAAACATCATACTCGAAATTGCCCAGATGTCTAATTCACTTGAGGATGATTCGATGCAAGGTATGTCTAATATTATGATTTTTCTTTTTTGTAACAATAATATAAAATTGTGTTAATGGTTACATTTTTGCTCAAGATGTCTAATTTGCCAAGATTTTTTAGGAATTAGACATTGAAATATAAAATTGTGGTAATGGCTAGAAATTGCCCAAGAAGTTTTTTTTTACTGGATATAGGAATTGTGGTAATGGTTAAATTGTGGTAATGTGTTCATTGAAATAAAGAATTTGACAAGTATGTTTTAGGAATTATATAAATTGTGTTCTTATTAGTCATTTTTTAGTTTTGTTAATCGTTTGTATCTATATTAACAGCTTATTTTCAATATGTATATTAAACTAATTTGACAAGTATGTTTTTAGTTGAATGATTAGTTATATATGGATGTTTTGTAATAAGTTATATATGGATGTTTTTGTAATAAGTTTTTTGGTGGTCACGTGTATGAGTTGAATGTCGAATGCTATATGTACACGCCACACGGTAGTTATATACGTATAAGTTTCATATAGGTATTCAAAAATAAGTCATTATGTGAGCATGTGTACCGTATTTATAAGGCATGTGTATGAGTTGAATGGTTAATGCGTCAAGACCAGTAACTAGATACATATACGCTTAATATAGGTATTGAAACCGTGGTTATTGTCGCTTAAAAAAACTCGTATGCTTACCGAGTAACATTTAATCTAGTAATCGTGTGTTTAAGTTTAAGACTTGGAATTCTCCTTTATTAGTATACAAGTTTGGGTATTTGTTTAAATCGGATTGTGCATTCGGCTTATAACAGTTTGGTTCTCTTATGATTTTGTTGCTTAGTACATACACCAAAAAAGCAATTTACTTTCCGATGGTGTCTGTTGTGTGTTATTCAAGATAGTGTATGGGCGTTTATGGGCATATTTAGATCGGATGTGCAACATATATTAAGTAGGACTATGTTTGCGATATGGTTTAAAAAAGTGGAATGCGGCTATGCTATGATGTATTTTGTTTAAATGGTGTGCAAATTAAGTTGCGATAACAAATGGGTATGTGTTAAGATGCATCTAGTATTAGTATGGCAACAAATAAGATTATTAAGGACAATGTATCACGTAAAACCATGATACATCGCTCAATATATTAGGATCAATTCTACGAAACATAAATGTAACCAACAATATAGAGGCAACAATTACAAACATAAAATCCAAATGATATCAAACATAACAGACATGAAGCACGGAAGCATACAACTCCATGAGCTAGTTATGGCCATTGGTCTTGAATGGGCAATTCCTTGCATCATGGTATGCGTAATTGCACAATAACCACACTTTCTCTTCTTAATGTCGCTCACGCCGGTAGCATTCATGGTGTTTGATTTAGGCACATGGACATGAAAAGTTTCATATTCAAAAGTCAGTGACACACATACGACAATAACCACAGCTTCAATACCTATATTAAACGATATGTATCTAGTTACATATGGATGTTTTGTAATAAGTTATATATGGATGTTTTGTAATAAGTTTTTGGTGGTCACGTGTATGAGTTGAATGTCAATGCTATATGTACACGCACATGGGTAGTTATATACGATAAGTTTCATATATGTATTCAAAATAATAAGTTATGTGAGCATGTGTCTTTGTATTTATAAGGCATGTGTATGAGTTGAATGGTTAATGCGTCGTAATTTGAACTAGATACATATACGTTTAATATAGGTATTGAAAATAAGTCGTTATATGTAATAAGGTATTGTAATAAGGTATGTTTCACGCCTTTATGTAAGCTATTATATTGTAATAAGGTATGTGTACTGTATGTAATAAGTTGTTTATACATATACGTTTAACTAGATACATGAGTTTTATTTTATTTATCCGATTCATATTAATAAGTAATGTTTATTTGTTATAAGGTGAGCCTTCAACTCCACGATCAACTAATACTGTGCAAGACAATGTTGTTGATGCTGAAAGTGTTACACAAGTTGGGAGTTACCAACCAACCCCGCCAGGTAGTAAGTTTTGGATTCCCGAAGCTAAGAATAAACCCGTGGAGGGAACTCAGTTTGATACTATTGAACAAGCCTTAAAGTTTTATAAAGAGTATGCGAGGGAAGGTGGTTTCGAAGTAAGGAGGGTGGGCGGTCTAATAGGAAAAAAACAAGATCCGGATCCGAATACTTTTGTTGTTCTAGAGAAGGCGTGAAACCGTCGTCAAGGATGATATTTCAAAGAAAGACAAGTCAAAGACGGATACCCCATCATCCGATATTGCGTAAGTCGTAAAGGTGATTAAAAGAAGGAAACGAGCATCCCAACGCTTGTGGATGCAAAGCGCTACCGCCTTAGCGAGACCCTCGAAAATAAGTTTGTTGTGTACACCTTTTTGAGAAACATAACCACAGCTTGGTTCATGAAAATGATTACAAGTATCTTCGGGTCATGAGGAAACTTACTTTTCTAAACAAAGATTTGTTGCGTAAGCTTTCCAATGCTAATATTGGTCCAACAAGAGCTTGGAAAGTGATGATAGAAATGTATGGCGGGTTTGAAAACATCGGGGTTCTGATGTTGAGTCACGGGAACTATAGGTGGGGTTTGGATAATTTCATTGGTAATCGGGATGCGCAGATGGTTGTCGAGAAGTCGTTGAGCGATGCGTGAGTTTTTCTCCGACTTTTCCGTTGAATACAAGCAAGACAAGAAGGAAAAACCTTGATAGGGTTGTTTTGGGCGTATTCACAAGCAAAGCTTAACTATGCCGCTTTTGGTGATGTGGTCTCATTTGACGCAACGCTTAGGTCAAACAGGTATATTGTTACATCTACACATACTATTTATTCTCCAATGTTAATTTATTCAATGATTTCCTTTTTTCCTAAATGTTAGTGCAATATAGTCTGCAAAGTGTGTTTCTATGGTAGCCCCCATTTTGACCTTGATCTCATTGTGAACACCCGTCTGTTGTGTACCAGGTCAGTTGTGAATACCAGGGGTATGTTGTGATCATATCCACATCCTTATGGTAGCCCCCCATTTGACCCGTATTAGGAAGTTTGTATTAGGAACATAATCTTTCTCGAACCCAATTGTCCAACCGCCTTCAAAGGGAAATGTATGTTTGGTATCCATTTGGCCAATCAGTGGGTACTTTATCAGTATTTCAAAGGGGGAATGAGGAAACGTACTAGTATTGATTGTGAACAAAGGGGAAAATGGGGAAATAACTAATGTGTACTGATATTGATTTTGAACACCTTTCTGTTGTGTATCAACCGAATACGTTAAACATTATGTTAAACATTATGTTGAAAAGGAATGAAAGTAATCTAGAAAGCAAGTAATACATTACGTTGAAAACGTGTTAATGGTTGAGAGATAATGCAGAGAGATAATGCATAACAGACGGGTGTTCTTCAATGATAGATGTAACAATATACCTGTTTGTAACAATAATAATTATGATTTTGAACACCTTTCTGTTGTGTATCAACCGAATACGTTAAACATTATGTGTCTGTGAAGGCCGAACCAATATTTTCAAAGGGGTAATTGGGAAATAACTAATGTGTACTAGTGATTTGAACATCAGGTTTTAGTACACACACCTACTAACCAGTTCACAATGGACACCTACAACTAACACACACCATCAAACAAAACAGCTTATGACTACTAACCATCTCACAATGGATTACTACAACTAATACACACCATCAAACAAACCAGCGTATGCCATTAACAACCTTGTACACCTAACACACGTGCTCAGATACAAGCTTCTTAGTTGTTTAAGGCTGTTAACAGCTTATGTCACTCTAGTACCTAAGCACCTTATCAACTAATACACACATTTGATTACAACACACACTTTTATCGCTTAACCAAGACACAATCGAATCATATAACCAAGACATCCTTATAAAATTAATGCACATTGCCCTTATACCATCTTATTATCAAGTACATTCCCTGACGCATTTAACTCAACTCATACACATGCCCAACACATTATTTCGGAAAAATACATCGAAACTTAGTTTTATATCCTATACGAACTGATTAGACAATTATCTAAATAGCTTATTCATAATCGACACAAATTATCGACTAATTGGTGCCTACTAGACTATCTCGAAACATGGTTTCGAAGGCTATCCGAAATCCATACATAACTAACACACATGCTCATCCATTAGAACCTATATGAAACTAATACACATGCTCAAAAAAAAAAAAAAAAAAAAAAAAAAAAAAAACTATCCAAAACTACTAGTTGCCTAAGCACATCCCACAACTAAATCAACTCATACACAAACAAATCAACCAATTTACAACGATTAGTCGTTGATTCAATACCTTGTTCATCTTCACTATCTCCATCAAGAGTTAGATCGATGGTTTCGTATTCTCGATTATTCTTGTGTCGCAATCTACTATTAGATATCCTTCCACTTACCGATCGAAACACAAAAACCAACCAAAAATTAACAAACAATCTACACAACATGAAGAGATGAAAAAAACATAATACATCAATTACCAAAGACTATTTCTTCTTCATTCGTATTTTCGATCACTTTTGGTTCAAAAATCGCCATTGTTGCGTTTCTTGTTTACAAATACACCTTCGGTACCTATATTTAAATAAAAACCAAGGGACGAAGATGATGGGATTCTTGATTGATTGCTCGAATTTGGGGATTTTTGAGTGATTGTTGGAAGTTTAGAGGAATGTTTGATTTCATCTTCAATGGCATGATCTCCGGAAACTTTTAGGTGAAAGAGAGTGTCGTACCTAACTTATTAATTTGTAATCGATGCGCTTATCATCCTCATAGAATGTGTTATTTCACATACAAAATTGGTACACAAATGCCATTTTTCTTTCACTTAATTACAATTGTGACACTCACTATTTAATATCTAATCTCATCTATTTCTTTTGATCCAACGGTCCACGCAGTGTACCTATTTTGTCTATTTTAAGCATGTACACCACAATAACGCCTATATATATATATATATATATATATATATATATATATATATATATATATATATATATATATATATATATATATATATATATATATATATATATATATATATATATATATATATACTCCGTCCCATAATTATTGTCTACTTTGACTTTTTTAGTTTTTCTTGTTTAATTTTGACCATTAATATTTTTATTTGTGTTATATAATACTTGATGAAAATTATATCAAATGAAACTACATTTAAAACCCAATCTATTCATATATTTTTCATCAAGTATTATATTACACAAATAAAAATCTTTATGGTCAAAGTTGAATAAAAAAGACTTAAAAAAGTCAAAGTGGACAATTATTATGGGACAGAGATAGATATTTCTTTCCAACCCCCATTCAATATTTGGCCGCTTAGCAGACCGCCAAACAAACACGTTGTTTCATTGGGCTCTCGAGGTGGCACATCAATCTTGACATACTTTGAACCATAAATTTGCCTTCAACCATCATACAGAGCCTTTAAATCGATTTCTTTCATCCTCCTCAGTCCAACATTAGTATGGCTAATGCATTTTTTGGGATAGCCTAAATACAAAAGGGAACTATGTATTAATTAACCGAACTAAGAATACCTATCCCTAGGGTCAGATACCGTATCGGAAGCAAACCACGGTCGCATTTTTATGAGTTACGGTTTTTACCACTACAAAATGATAATTATCTATCGCTAGGCAGATACCGTATTGGGTTCAAATCACGGCTGTAGTTTTATGTGTTATATATATTTACCGCTACAAAATGATAACTTACAAGGCTACTAAATCATCAAAGCTAGACATCTACTATACAAATAAGATTTACAGAAACATCCTATGAAGTATGTGGAAAATATGTATTACCTTACATGTAAACTTGATAATAAAAAGTATTAGTGTTAACAATAACATTTGTACATGTGTTATCATTATCCCGTAGTGAAAAATTTATCAGAAGCGCATTTAAAGTTTCCCATGATAATAACATCAAAGGCAACCTGAAAACATGAATTAAGATATAAGAAAATATACTTATTCAGCTTTGAGACTCTAAATACGATCAAGAAGTTGTGGAAATATAAAGATATAAGAACATACGTCCAAATAAGACACACCTTACATCACTTATAATTATACACAACTAACATCATCACTCAGCGACTGCCATTTGCCCAAAACAACATCATACATATGACATTTATATAAAAAATATACAAACAAAAACCAACATTAAGTGATATAAAATGTAACTTCTCTCAACGACCACTGATTTTATATGTTTTGTATAAATTGGAAACATAATTGTTGGTTTCTTATGTCCTATAAAATGTGTCTTATTTTGTAACACCCCTAAAATATCGCAGCTGAAGATTGTGTCATTGGGGTATTACTTATTAGCGCACAGTACAAGTTATAGAAAACGACCTCTAAATGAAACGTTTTGAAAAGTTACCATTCGATTAATAAATTCAGAGTTACAAACATGAGGTCCCAAAGTATAATACGTGAGCGCTACAAAATGTTTCGAATGGTAAATGATAAAAGCATAAGTCTTCAAAATATGGTGGACGACTCTATGTTCCATGCAACAGCTATCGCCTTACTGACCTGAGATAAACATGCTAAAAAGTGTCAACACAATGGTTGGTGAGTTCATAGAGTTTATTTAACGGTAAAGCCTTTAAAGAATGTTTTCACAGCAAAGACATTGTAAATCTATTCAGTTTCAAGTTCCGCCCGTACAAAACTTGCAACCTATGTGTTCACAACACACTTCTAACATAAAGTATGAGTAAGACATATGTGTATACAATATATGCAAGTACTTAATGTAAAATGTAACAGCCAACTGAACCTCATGACTTTCTTTCATATGCTTACACCTACACCGGATTATATTCACCCAAGGTCAAGAATACATGGACACAAGGGTGGGGGCGTCAGCCCGATAGTACTATCAATACCTCTCCAACGGCTCCCTCCAGGAGTTAACCAGTTTCTTATGAATAATGTGCGAACCATGCACACGAGTTTAACACATTAAGGCATAAATAAAACTACACATCATGTCTGAAAAGTAAAAAAATGTAGCACGTTATAAAAGTATTAATGTTTTGCGCACTTGTATCCCTACGGAAATGCAAATCATGTATTTTGATAAACGAGTAAAGTATTTCTAAGTATGTGATAAGGATTTAAAATGTACACTTTTGAGGGGTCATTTAAGCCTTTAATCAACCACTTTTATATCCGCATCGCTGTAATTTCCCTTTTCACTTTCTAGGTCTCTTGAAGGCAAATTCTCGGAATGACACTTATTCGGACGAAAAGGCATGAATATATGAAGAAAATGGCCAAGTCAAGATCAAGACACTCAAGTCGATGGAATTGAAGGTGGCAGTCATACGCTTAGAAGGCGCACGCCATAACGTGCTCAAATTTGTGGCGGCTCGAGTTTAAATTGTTATTTTGTACCCGAGCGGCGTCGGGTTTTAAAGAGTAGGGCGTCCAAGTCGGGCGGCCTAGATTCGCATCCGCACGGGCGCCGAAGATGAAGCGGCGGCGTCACAACCATAAGGTGATGCCGTCGCAAAGGTTGACGTGGTCAAGACGAAACCCTAATGGCGGCGATCCGACGGTGTCACATTTAAAGAGTGACGTCAGTCAAGTTGTAACTCTATATATAGAATTCAATTTTCATACTTTTAGAGGTAGTTTTGTGGAGTAAAACCTAATAACGATTTTTGGCTGTCTCAAGATTCTTAGGGTTCTCATACCCTATTTTACAACAAGATAAGTAATTTACTTCATTGATTCAATTATGTCTTCAATTGTATGTGTGTATGCTTGCATGTTTTCCATGTCCGGCGAATTTACTTATGTGTTTGCTTAAATCTATGAAACCTTGTCTTTTATCTTAATTGTTGACCTAGGATTGCGATAGGTCATTCGTTGTGTTTTTAATGCTTGAGTAATCTTTGTGAACATTAGTTTTAGTTTATAATCGCCTAGAGTTATAGTAGGCTAAACATCCAAAGATAACCTTAGAGTTAGTTTATGAATCCTAGAGATTTCGTAGGCAATAACCTTAAGGTAGTCTCAAAGAGTTAGGGAAAAAAGCATACCCTATGACCTTAGAAGACACAACGCGTTAAGAATAAGGACGTGACAATTCAACCATCGATAGGAGATAACTAGGGAGTAATAGTATCTAGGTAAACACATCTTTAATCATCATACAAGCACACATCAATTAGACATAAACTATCCCTTAGCTTAGTTAATTAGAATAGATAATAGTAGATTAATCGGTATAAATACCAACCCCCCAAATCCAATATCCCGAGATTCGTAATTTCAATTTCCTAAAAAAATATAAAAAGATAAAAAATAATCTTCCTCAACCCCAACCTTAGCGTAGTAACTTCTCACTAGCATTCCTATTCCCCAATAGAACGATACCAATCCTGAGGCTCACCCTAATACTACACTGCAACGATTAGGTTCACTGCCTAGGTGGTTGAAAAACTTGCTCGAAGAAAATGAACTTTCCTTTGACCCCGAATGCGCGTTGTACGCGTATCAAGTTTTTGGCGCCGCTGCCGGGGAATAGAATAGCTAGTTAGATTTCCACCTCTTTTAGATTCCCTTGCTTGATTCCTATCAAGTAAGCTTTTTTTCTCAATTTCAGCTTCCTCGTAGTCTATCCCCCTTCTTTGTGTTTGTGTTCGTAAAACCCTTTTGATTTGTCGCTATGGCAAGTGAAGTTGCATTTGAATCATTAAAAAATAAGGAACAATTGAATTTCACAAATTGGATTGCTTTTTATTGTTCTAATGAATTTGTGAGTGATCTTAGAGGTATCCAAAAGGAGACGGGTGTAAGGTTGGATGGATTTGATAAATTTTGTGCTTGTGTGGCTTCTATTCAACGATCATTGTTAGAATCAACTCCTTTTAGTGAGACCTCCGGATTTTTTTCGAGAAAAGCCTCCTAAGAATAAACCATCATTGAATGATCTTAGCACCATGATCAAAAAGACCTAGTTTTTAAGAACATGGAACCTAAACCCGAACAAGATTGTGAGATGGTTAGAGTTGAACTACCAAGTTGCATGTGTGGGATAGATTTCAAAACATATGACACGAGGAATCCTTTAGGCAACAGAACATAGTGATCAAATTTTGAGAATGATTCTTATGAATCGGACCAAGAATTTGAAATGGCTAAAGATTGATTTGAGATACTTAGGAGTTTATTTGGGTTAGATTATACTAAAGTACATGATGAACATTTAGGAGATTTAGATATAATGTAGAATGAGGTGGAAACTCCAAGCCCACAAGCCCTACCATCACTTGAGGAACACACATCGCCTATAACTTACCCGGAAGAATTAGAAGAGACTATAGGAACCCCGATTGATATAGAACCTTTGGACCAAATGCCACTAGAGAATGTAGATTTAGATGCTTGTTGTCATGACCTCTCTCTTAGTCCTAGGGAAGTTCCTAATTTTTATGAACCGGTGCCTCAACCAAAAATCTTACCCAATTTTCCGTCTTTAGATGTGAATCTAGGAATTGAATTAGGCCCCAATCCACCCATCAAAATAAATAGTCCAGGTAGTTGCTTGATAAAGGTAGTGGACTCTAGGCCATGTAGAGTGGAAGCTAATATAGGAGTAACCCATGACCTTACACACTTACATCACCCATTCATGGTTGATAACAAAAAAACATTATGGGTTTAAACCGGGTTTATTAGGTCAAGATGGATCATTAACTAAGAATCTGTAAGATATTGGATTTCACAAACACACTAAACCATGATCAAAGTAGGCGTATAAGTATGTTAGAGAGAGAAAGTTCTAGTGAGAGAAAGGAAGAGAGTTGGGAACTATAGTGAGAGAAAGAAAATATTATTATGAGCTCCAACTCTACCTTGGAAGGTAGAGAGTATTTATAGTCTTACAATAAAACGCCACACAACGGGTCATGGATCGGGCATACAAGTGGGTAAAGACCCGTCCGTCCTCCATGGTGTTACTAAACTAAATACTACTTAACTTTAAATAACTACGACTACGAGCTTTCTAACGATTATATATACTGAGGTGACCGACTCTTTAATACCGAATTTCTAATTCCTAACAATCTCCCCAAGGAGGTCACCTCAATCATGCACTAAAATTACATAGAATACAAACCGATATTACATTAAAGATTGTTCTTGCATTCATGATGTAGTACTTTGTTCAAGCTCGTAGTCATTGATTCATCACAATGCATGTTTGGTTAATCCAAGTGGAGGTCTTTAACGATCCACGTGATAATAATTTTGAACCACTTTTGAGATCATCGCCTAACAAAAATCTCTCGAGACATCCATTGTGGTGTTGGTATTATGTGATGTTGTGACTTTCGGACCAACATGCTCACATTCGGATCATGATATCTTCTCATCGAGTAACGGAAGCTTTTGTTGATTCATGATATTGGCGCAGCCGTAGCGAAAGCATGGAGTGAAAATATCGAGTCATTGATGCACTTATCATGATTTCTTTTGAGATGAATGTGTAGTGTGAGCATGCGGCTATGGATTGACCGCTTCATTCGATCACCGCAAACGTCGGTGTACCGCATAAAACAGCTAGAAATAAAGCGCACGAAAGTGTCTTTGATCACTTTCGTTGAATTGAGGTACACGGCCCACGGTTCCCGCTGATCAAGACAAGCACGCTCGTGATCGTATAATTCAAGAATTTCCTTGACAGGTTTCGCGAATGCTCTAGCCGTTCTCAAACCGAACATCTCAAAGAAGACAACACGGAGTGAGTGAACCAAATAAGTAGAAATTCACCGATTGATGAAAAGAGATTTGAAAGACAATCGTGTATTGCTCAATAGAAATTGTTTTTGCAATACAACGAAGGTTTTAATGAAAATCAATTATCAATCATAAAACACCTTTGATTTGAAATATTCAAACACGGTCAATGTGCTAAAGAAAAGAGTTTTTGAGCACAAAGACCGGTTTATCAAAGGTATCCGTCAATCCATAACTCGAACCGTGATTGATTCAAAAGATTGAATCGCCCCATTGTTTCTGCTCGGTTGTCACATGGTTGATCTATATAAAAGATCTCACATGCCACCTACCAGAGCTTGTTTGATGTTGGCTCCGAAGGTTTTCCATCTTCATTGTGAATATGTTCACATATCACCTCGGATGTTCGCAAAACCACAAGGATAATGCGAGGACTCAAGATATAATCTCTTTCCACATTGTGTGAAACAGAGAGTCTTCATTGAAAGTGTCCTAATGAGATTTATTGATGATCTCGTGGCTCTAAACTCAATTTGTGCATATTTGGATCATGTGCCGAGACTAGGAGATGGTCTCCTTTTTCAATATCAACAGCCTCTAAGAGAAAGTCGATAGATAATGTCGGTTCCCGTGAGAATGAAGCAAGTCCTTTTAAGAGGAACTTGAGTGGTTTAGAAAGTTGAAGCGCGGGCCACCGGGTCCATGATGTCTTGTCTTCAATACCGATGTTACCATCAAGAGCATATGAATTGAACCCGGTTTCGCCTCTAAGGTTGAATAAATGGAGGGCTATTTGTTTTCACCCTTTCTCATTCAATTCTTTTAATTCTTCAACCCCTTCAAGGCTTACCGAGACTTCATAGCTAGAACCTTGTTGGGTTTATTCCATTACTAGTTCGGCCTCATCCGCACTCTTCCCATATCTTATTTTTCTCCTTTTATCATCATACCTAAGAACTCTACACTAACTAGTGGATAGTCCTCGGTTAGATCCTTCCGGCTCAGCGGATCATGGGAACACATACCTAACCTTATCATCCTTATATCACCGTACATAAAGTAAAGTTGGTCGGTCTATTTGGTATTGTTCATCCGCCATTGGAACCAATTGAAAACCATTTTAAAATAAATCCGGATACTTGTGATATAATATCAAAGCATTTTGTACCGAATTGTTTTTGATATTTTTAGAACGAGAACTCCCCTCAACATGTGCATCAAATATTTGAAATCGTTTTGCACATGGAGGCAAGAGAAAAATTAACTTTTTGATTACCATTTTCTAAAAGATATCAACATCACTTCCCTAATCAAGACAAGTAGATAAAGCATTTTGGGGAAGGATGAGATTTTCATAATTTGCTCCCCTCAATATGTGCCTCGAGATTTGAAAATTGTTTTGCACATACTAGAGGAACTCCGACATTGAGATAAGTGATCACGCTTCAAATCATAGGTTTAAGATAGATGCTCCCCTCATCATGTGCATGGAAAATTTGAAATCGTTTGTCACATGTGGGAAGGATAGCATGTACATCCTTATAAAACCATTTACCAATTATCGCTTAAATCCAATTTAAATCACACATTCTCCCCGATCACAATTATCAAATCATTTGAGATTTGTGATCTCTTATTGATTTAAATTGATTTTGAAAGCTTTTAAGGGAATTGTGACTTGATTATGAAAGCGTTTTAACCGAGAAGGATCGGATTTAAAGACTTTAAATTCCATTGAAAAACATGCATGAATATCTTTTGAAAACAATTTAATGCCAAATAACTTTTTAATTTAATTGAAATCATTCTCCCCTCAATCAATGACATATGTTGTTGATTGAGAGATTGATATTTTGACAAATAAGTCCGATGATTATCAAAATAGAGTCCGAGTTATTTTTCAAAACAATTTGTTTTCAATGAGATAACATGTTAATAGAATCGAGCATGGAATTTGGTTGATAAGAAGGCTTTTGATGAATGTTCAAATAAATTCTCAAATCTTGAAAACATGAAAAGCATGGCTCGTTTTTCTTTGAAAAGCGGGTTATTGCTCGAAATGACAATAAACCATTGTTTTTTTCTCCCAAAATAATTTTTGATTTTTTTTTTTTTTTTTTTTTTTAAGAATTCGAACAACATCTAAAGTCCCGTGTCATTCTTTGAATGACAAGACAAAGACCGAGATATTGCCGAACCGAAAAAAAAAACATAACAAATAAACAATATTTTTGAAGATTTTTCAATTTTTCGATTTTATGGATTTTGAAGGTTTTATAATTTTTATTTTGTTTTTCAATAGATATATACAAGAGATAGATGAAGATAGACCTTTACTCCTCGCCTTCCTCCCAAGACGCTTTGAGTGTTTCGTTGAAGGCTTTTCAAGCCAAGACGTGGAAGAATAAATTCAAAACGTTCTCTTGGAAGAGCTTTGGTGAAGATGTCTCGCTAACCGATATTCGAGACCTCACAAAATAGAGTTCCACCACACCTTTTCCACTTGTTCCCCGATGAAATGATGTCGAATGTCGATATGCTTTGCTCTTGAGTGTTGAACGTTGTTGCACGAGAGCAATAACACTTTTATTGTCACAAAGACAGGGATTTTGTTGAATTCAAAGCCATAGTCGATAATTGAGATCTCATCCATAAGATTTGAGCACAACAAGATGACATGGCTATGTATTCACCTCTGTAGAGGAAATAGAAGTACTAATTTGCTTTTTGAAGACCACTCACAAGCTTATCACCCAAAACCGAGCACCTCCGGATGTACTTCGACGAGTATCTTGACACCCGCATGATCAAGATCTGCGTGATAGGTCGTTAGTAACATACCGGTGTCCTTCGGTACCAAAGACCCATATTGATGGTTCCTTGAGATACCGAAGACCCGCTTAACCGCTTCAAGGTGCTTTTAGTAGGCTTAGCACGGTATCTAGCGTATATGCAAACAACGAACAAGATGTCTGGTCTACTAGCGTTGAGGTACATCGTGATCCAATCATACTACGATATTTTGTTTGGTCAATCATGATCCCGAGTGGTCCTCATCTAGTTTGGTTTGATCAATCATGGAGTGTCAATGGTCATTGAATCAAATCTAAATTTCTTTAATATCTCGCTTGCATATTTAGATTGATTTATGAAAATGCCTCCGGACTTTGTGAAATTTGTAATCCCAAGAAAATGACATTTGTCCCATCATTGACATTTGAAATTTTGAACTCATTTCATTTGAAAACGATCACATTCCATTGGGTCGGTCGAGGCAAAAATAATATCATCAACATAAATTTGAACATGAATTAAGTGTTTGCTCGACTTTACGGTGAACAAAGTAGGATCAACCGCCTTTGTCAATCCAGTAGATAGAAGAAACTTTGACAACAGATCATACCATGCTCTAGAGCTTGCTTCAAACCATATAGGGCCTTTTTCAAGCGATACACATGAGTAGGATGCTCAATTCACAAAACCCTCAGGTGGTCGACGACACCACTTCTTTCGATCTCCATTAAGAAATGCGGTTTTTACGTCCATCCGATAAACAACCATGTTCTTGCTAGCAAGATTAGCCAAGAAGATTCGATCGCCTCGATACGAGCAACCGAGCAAAAGATTCCTCAAAGTCTATACCTTCTTCTTGACGATAAACTTTAGCCACTAACCTAGCCTTATTTTTCAAAACATCACCATGCTCATCAAGCTTCACTTTGAAGATCCACTTAAGAGCAATGATCATAGCACAACTGAGTCGGTACTAATTCCCATACATCTAATCGATCAAACTCATGAATTTCATCTTGCATGGCATTGAACCAATTGTCTTCATTCATAGCGCTTTTAACATCTTTAGGTTCGATCTTTGAGAGTACGGAGTTAAAGAAGCACCATAAGGCATCGGTTGTTAGTTGTTTACGAGTGGATACAGACGAGAAGGATTTCCAATGATGTTGTCTAATGGATGATCGTGAGTCCATTTTCGAGGTGTTCATGTGGTAGTTGTTGAGGGACCAAGTAGCAGAGTCGATGTCTCTAAAGAAGATGGTTCGATGAAGATTCGTGAGCAAATATGTTTTCAAATGGAGCATCTTCGAGAGTAGCAAAGGGATTAACTTCATCATTGATGCCGTAAACATTTCCATGATGTTCATTTGAAGAATGATGATTAGTTGATGAGATCAAGGATCGCCAGCAGCGCTTCTGACTTAAAGATATTAAGACCGGGATTGACTTCATTCAAATGAATATGAGCAACCTCTGTTGAAGGAATCGACACCTCATTAGTACTTGGATCATAAAGTTCATCAAACATAGGATCAAACAATTTCTTTAAATCATCTTCGATGGAGGTACATATGGAGTTTCTTGAGAAGAGTTTGGAACAAGGGATGAACCAATGGGACTGTTTTGAAGTGCGGGTCCCGAATCGGATTGTCCAGAGCCATTTGACCGTCACCATCAAACGAACGTGAATTGTTTCCATGATATTTCGGGTTCTTTTTTGTAGATTCGGTATCCCTTTTGTTTGGTGCATACCCTACAAAACTCCAATGTCTCGCTTTAGCTCTTAGTTTGCCTAAGTCTTGACCTCATTAGTTGGATAACACAATGCACCAAACACACGAAGGAAAGAGAGATTAGGTTTTCACATGTGACAAGTTCATATGGAGTTTTTCCATGAACAAGTGTGAATCGTGGAACGATTTTGTGTAGCATGCAATAGCTTCAATAGCTTCACCCGAGAAACATTGGAACCTTTAAGTAAATCAAGATTGTTCTAGCGGCTTCTACAAGAGTTCGATTTCGCTTTTCAACTACACCGCTCGCTGAGGAGTTCGTGGAACACTTCTTTGATGGTCGATTCCAATGCTTTCATAAAATTCACTAAGTTGTTTGTTAACAAACCCGGCCCATTGTCTGCTCGATAATTCGACGGTTTTGTTAAGTCGAACTCGCAATGTTTGATGAGTTTGATGATGATATCGAAGTTTCATCCTTTGTCCTTAAGAACTTGACCCTGTGAATCTAGAGTAATCATCAACCACAACTAACACATATTTCTTCCCAAAGATATTCTCTGACTCTCATTGGTCCACATAAATCCATATGAATTGTATGAAGAACTTCGTGACAGAGTTAGTAGGTTTGGGTTCATGGGCATACTTTGCTTTTTCCCGCTTGACATGTCGAACAAAGATGATCCTTTTCATACTGAGTCTAGGTAAGCCTACAACTAAATCCTTTCTCGGTGAGATCATTGATGGTGCCAAGTTCGTGTGATTGAGACGACGATGCCATAACCATGACTTTGTTTTAGAAGCCTTTGACAAGAAGCAAATTGGTGAAGACTTCATCACATCTTCGATAGAGATGGTGTATAGATTTGAACCACGTGAACCTCTTAAAAGTTCCTTACCATCAAGTTCTCTAACGAAGCGGTATGTTTTCTCAAGGCTACTTCTAGATCGTAATCGCAGAATTGACCAACAGAGAACAAGTTGTGACCAAGACCTTCTACATAGTAAACCCCGGAGATAACACTTTGCCAACAACATAGTCTCCATAACCCATAATAGCACCGAAATGATCATTCCGAATCTAATCGTCTCGATGAATTTGCTCACGGTTCATGAGCCGCGACCGGTCGCCAATATATACTTGGAACAACTGAGTCCGTGTACCACGTAACGATTTGAACGATCCGCAGCTGAACATGCATAAGAATGGATAATCGGATAATTGGGATTACCCATGCAAGAATGGGTTCCATTTGGTTAGTAACAATGGTTGGAACACCCACATCGTAAATAAAAGCATTCATATCGTAAAATAAGGCAATGGAATCATTGTGAATAAATGCAAGATTAGTGTCGTATTAGCCCTGCTCACAAAGGTGCTCACTTCTTAAGGGAATAGTTCTACCAAGAGGCATCCATTTTCTAGTGGGCATTGATCGATTAGTCTTACGACCAACAGTATCCAATAATAGCCTATCTTACGAATGTTCTTCCTTTGGGTTTCCACTGCTTTCTAACTTTATTTCGCTTTTGCCTTTTAGCCTTCTTAGCATGAATTTTAGCATTAACAATATTAACATGGACAATTAACATCATGATTAGAAACAGAGTTCAAGCGACATCGATACAAGGTTTGAAAATAGTATCGAATTGAATTAATTACAAGACGCCTACGGCTAATACTAGAATCAACACGATTCGCTTTATTCGGCTCAAACTTAAAGTTCCTAAATTGTTCTTCTACTCTTTTCCAAAGGCACATTCTTAGCTTGCGAGGTCCTATCATTCCTTGTATTGTCTTGAGACTTTGACCGCTCCCTTTAATGTCACCGACACTCACAGTAGAGGAATGGGAACATTAGTTGGTTTTACAACTCTTTGCATCACCGCTTAGATGTGCCGGATCTCGAACTACATGCAAGCATACTAAGGTTCACTTTCTTAAGACTAGAAGTCTGGATTTGTACTCCTAGAAGGCACACTTGAGTTCTCTTTCTTAGCATTGATGATCCGAATCAACTACTTAAAGGCACACTAAGGTTCACATTCAAAACATTGGGCATCGAATGAATATCATACTTGGCATTAGGCATCAAACATGGAATCAAAGGATTAACTCTCTCACCCAAGGACTTTGGGCATATTGTGATCAAGCATTCTAGGATTTCTTGAGATCATTTGGCATATAAGCATGCATGTCCAATTGCATTATCATGAGGTTTCTAACTTATCCTCTTCAACAATCTCACGCAGACATTCTAGGCAATCCTTAAGGGATGAGAATTATGTTTGAACAACAAGTTTGTTGTTCCCGAGATGAGGAGGACATATTTCATGATAAAGCATATTTATTACAAGAGTGAACCTTTGATACACCATTCTCCCCATTGGTCATTGGCATTTTCCCTTTTACTTGACTCTTCGATTCTCAATTTCCTTTTGCAATGAAGCTATTTGTTCGTTATTTTGTTACGAGTGACCTTTATAGATTCAAATAATTCATTGAAATGACGCTTAACCTTTTCATTTTCTTCAAGAAAACCCTCATTTTCCTTTTGTAAAGCATTTACTAAGTTTTGAAGATGAAAGTTTTGAGAATTCGAGAATCTAAAGGAGGAGGCATTTGGGGACCAGGTCACATTGTTCGTTTGACCCTTTAATTGAGAGATTTGGGCTTTCAACTTTCTCGATCGTGTTGCAATGAGCTTGAATCTGCTTCATCACGTTTGTTAATTTGAAAACTCGCATCAAACTCGAGCATCCGAGGATGTCTTGATATTTGAAGTTTTGACATTTTCTTTAAGATGTTGATATTTTAGTTGTAAATTAAAATGCTCAACTTCTAGTTTAGAAAAATGTTTAACCAAATTGTCGTGATCATCCAGCTCAATTATCTCATTTAGTTCGTAATTAGTTTTTTCAAGCTCAATGACACGATTATGGGAGACTTTCAAAGCAACAGATAGTTCATGGAATCGAGAAGCATTAATAGAACAGTTAGTAGCGATGTAGAACACATCTTGAGCAATACATTCGTAAATCAGTTCTCATTTAGTGTATGCAAGTTCTTTCTCTCAATCTCATTATATTTTAGTGCTCGCTCATAGTCACTAACCTCAACTATCATTGCATCAAATTCCTTTTCCATTCCTTAATATCGCCTCTATCCCCTTTTAAGACTCTCAAAGTGATCTTTTAGAAGTTTAAAGAAAGGAATGACCTCGCTTAAATAGCATTCTTTGTTTGTTCAAAACCCTTTCCCTTCAAAGAATACCAATGGGTGTGATCCTTTTCTTGCAAGTTTTCTCAAAATCAACAAACAGTTGAAAGATAACATATTGGCTAATTAAGGTCTTGCTTTTAGTGGAAATTGTTCTAGGAACAAGATGCATTGGTGTATTAGGAGGATACACATTCGCTTTAGGCATTTTCCAAAGGGAGGGTTTGTTTCAACAATATTTTCACTTTTCGCTTATCTAAATCCTTTTTCCGTAAAACTTGTTCGGAGTCAACAATGTCTCGAGGCTTAAACATGTTCAAGGAAATCCAGCTTTCCTTCTTGTAATCATGGGGTGTGATCTTTATTTTCTTCTCTTTACATTTAGGATCATCTAATTTCATGTTCATCTTTTCCCTAGTGACTTCATCGATTTCTTATCTTCCTCGGTGGCACTCAACGCAACTAGGTTTCGCCTAGGTTTAAGGATTTCATTACCATCATAAAGAACCTTATGAGCATTTCTAGCCTTTTAATGACCTCCGGATTTGGTTCCTCAACAAGGGAATGCTATGCTTATCGCTAAGACTCTATGCTTAATGATCATGTGAGCAATCAATGGTGTTCCTTTGTATGTACAACTTGTTTTCAAGTTTGTTTTCAAAGTTTTCGATTAGAAAATCTTTCAAGAGTTTTGATTTCTTTGCATTAAATTCTTGCTTAAGCATTTTCACATTTTCTTGAAGTTCTTGTTTTTCTTAGCGCTTTAGAAAGCTTTTCTTGCAAGGAATTTAACTCTTGTTTTAATACTTCTTCTCTAAAATTACTTTTCTAATGATTGTACGCACTTGGTCATCCATTTCCTGCTCACGAGTGGTCAACTCAAATTTTGCACGTTGTTCATAAATATCAACACGCTCTTTATAGGCATTTAGTTCGTAAATTACGTAATCATCGAGGGCACATGCAATGTATTCATCAAAACATAGTCATTGTTGATCGCAGAAGATGCATCACTTGGTACAACTTCACTTTCACTTTGTTTCACATATTGATCATATGGGACAACATTGATATTACCCATATTTTCAATATTTTATTCAATAGTTTCGCTTGATTGTACTTTGTCATGCATCTTTTGCACATCAAGATCATCGTATAGTTTTAATACCTCGAGATGAGTTTGTCTTTGGATGGGCCACTTGTGGTGAAGATGAGACCTTGGGAGAAACCATTGGAGAAATGCTAGCCATAAAATTGTGTGTGCAGAGGTCCATCATCCACATCGTAGTCGTATGCATCACAATCGACTTGAAAGGCATTCGATGATTGTGACCTATCTCCTAATAGGCCGCTCATCCACATCTCGCATCATAGGTCTTGGCATTGCCTCAAGAAGAAACAACAATTCCTCTTCATCCAAAGCAAGACCATTATCCCGAGCTTGTACAAGCAACATCTTATCTCTCAAGTAATCACCATTCGTGGACATTTTGGAGATGTGCGCCTTGCAATGTGTCCTCACCACCACGCTTATAACATTTGATCGGCTTAGCTTGACCTTGATTACCATTCCTTCCTCGATTCGATTACCAACATAACCTCTACCCGCCCCACCTCTTCCCCGATCATACTGCCTTTCCGAATCGGTTGCACCACGATCCTCCCATCTTTAACAAGAGCTTGATTGTGTGGGTTAGATGTCGCTCGAGGTTGTTGTTGGTTTGTGGGAGAGAATTCATGTTTTGACTAATCGTAAGAGCTAGTTGATTAATGATGTTACCCACGTGTGCATCAAAGATCGCCTTGTTTGAACATAGGATCGGGAATGAGTTTGTGATTACCATTACCCATGGGTATGACTTGTGAGGCTTTGGTTGTGATTCCGATGTTTGAGTAGAAGGCGCTTGAGTCATTAGATGAGCTTGTCTCTCCCGATTGGTTTTGAACCGATTAAGAATCATTTTTTCAAACATAGCATGTCTCTCATTCTCAAGGAGGAAGGCATAGAGTTGCTCATAGTTTGTATTCTTCAATCCTTTAGTGAGCTTCACAGAGGTGACAAACTTGTGCCATTCGGATTCATGTTGTTCATAAATTTTGAGTTCACCAATGTTAGGCATAGTCATTCGATGTTCCTCATATCATTCACCGACTTATGAAATCTCACATAGTACTCATAGACACTCTCATCCGGTTTCATCTTGAAGTGTTCAAATTGGCCATAGAGTTGTGATTCTCTGTCTTCCATAGTTAAATCGAACCGAGAGAAGCATCTTGACATTATCCCATACCGCTTTGCTTCGTGTTGTGATTGATCGCCTTGTAGATATCTTTTGGAAGACCTTGAAGTACGATGTTAAAGCCCCGATATCGAAGATCGAATCTCTTTTCTCCTTATCATCGAGCTCATCATATGTCTTTGGTCCGTCAATTCCATAGATCATTGTTCCATCTTCACCAGATCAATTAAGTCTCTAGTCGCCTCAACCCGATATGGTCCTTCATCAATGGATTTGAGAATGTTGACTCCATTTTCTTTCCAAGACAAGACAACTGATTCGTTGAGCCCAAGAGTCGTAGTCGGCCTCGCTGCAAGCATGGGTGGACGAGTATCCGAACCACCGCTTGAACATCCTCGAAGAATATGGAGATGATAGTAGGAACGTTTGTAGACATGTTTCAAGCTCTACGGATTTTACTATTCTTTGATTAAACCGGAAATTGATTCTTTCACGGATTTTACTAAACCAAAAGAACTTAATACAAATATCGCCATTAAACGTTATTTATATTTTTGATCTTTGCCTAAGTTTTGTTAACGACAAAAGTAAATTTAATTTATAAAAGCTTAAAGCTTGTCAAGTTTATTAGATATTAAAACAAGCTTTCTTAAACAATATATTCATCATTCAAGCATTTACATTTATGATTAGTAACATCTTGATATGACTCTAATCATTATGTATGATAGTAGTTTGTAGAATGTGTTAGGTTCTTAAAACCAAACACTACTTAAGCATTTGCATATTTCTATTAATAGTAATACAACATTTGACATCATGTATTACATCATGGGAATCATTTGTAGATTCCATTAGATATTTTGTGAAGATTTATACTCTCCATATCTTGCACAATCTCTTAGATTGAGTTGACTTTAAGCAAGATTTGATATCTTGACTGCCGACCGGCGGTACTAAATGGTACACGGGCGAACCCTTTAAGGGTCCGCCGTCCGTGGACGCCTCGTCCATTTTGGCTATAAATAGCAATGCCAAGCCAAGTAGTTTCTCATCCCTTTCTAACATACTCTCATACATATCTTCTCTAACCTTTCTAACTCGCCAGATATCATATTAGTGATCTCTTTGTAGCAAAGAAGATCAAGTCATATTCAAGCTTCAACGAGAAGTTGGAAGTCTTGTTTGTTTAGTGTTGTATGATCTAGTGTTGATTCATACTTGAGTGTTGTATCAAACCATCATAATCTTGTGAGTGTGAGTGGTTAGTATTTTAGTCCTCAAAATACATTTGTGTGGGAGTTGTTGTACCTTTGGAAAGAACTCGACATCTAGCTTAGTGTCGGAAATAGTGTGTTAAGTGTAAAGGTTTTCTCCACGGTGAAAGGAGCTTGTTGACTAGTGAAGTTAAACTCGAGTGTGAGACTCGGGAGTGGAGTAGGCAAGGAAAAAGAGTCCTTGTAGGTCGAACCACTATAAACAACTTGTTGTGGTTTGATCATTTCTTTCCTTATTTACTTATTACATATTGCTTGCATATTTCATTAACATACTTAAGATCAATATCAATTGATCTTTCAATAAGTTTCAAAACAAAGTTTTTAATCGGAACTATTCAACCCCCTTCTAGTTTTCTACAATTGGTACCAGAGCCTCGTTGCTCAAGAATTTCTAAAATAACTTGTATTTTATAAACTTGAAACGATCCATGGATTCTCAAAACTTTAAAGAAGGGCAATCTATGCAAAGACCACCACTCTTTGAAACCAATGGATTTATCTATTGAAAACCGCTTTGAAACATATGTAAAATCAAAAGATATAGATCTTTGGTTTATTATTGTTAAAGGAGATTTTAGTTCTACAACAAAAGATATTTCCGTTGATGAACAAAAGAAATTAGTTGCTAAAAATAATGAAGCTAAAATGATGCTTTATAATGCTTTACCTAGAAAAGAATATGAAAGAATTTTTATGTGTGAAACCGCTAAAGATATTTGGGAATCTTTAATTGTTACACATCAAGGTAATTCACAAGTCAAGGATAACAAAATTGATCTTCTTGTTCAACAATATGAACAATTTGTTATCCCCAAGATGAAACCATTGATTGTGGCTTTGCTCGCTTTAACACTATCATTACATCACTTAAAGCACTTGACTAATCTTTTCGTAGTAAGAACTTTGTCGAAATTTCTTAGAGCACTCCATCCCAAATGGAGAGCTAAAGTGACCGCTATTGAAGAATCAAAAGATCTCTCAATAATGTCACTAGACGAGCTAATTGGCAACCTCAAAGTTCACGAAATGGTAATGGAGAAAGATTCGAGATCATCAAAGGAAGAAAGGAGAAGATCAAACCGCTGTTTTAAAGCAAAGGCGGAATCAAGCGATGATGGTGAATCTTGTTCCGATAGTGAAGATGAGGAGTATGCCATGGCCGTTAGAGATTTCAAGAAGTTCTTTAGAAGAAGAGGAAAGTTTGTAAGACAACCTCGAGAAGAAAAGAAGCCATTCAAAAAGATCGGGATGATAAGAAGATCAAAGGTGAAAGAAAGTGTTTTAGATGTGGTGATACAAGTCATCTCATAGAGAATGTCCCAAGCCACCTAAGAGCAAAACTCAACGAGCTTTTGTAAGCGGTGCTTGGAGTGATAGTGAAGACGATGAAGAATCAAGCAAGGAAGAGATCGCCTAATGGCACATGAGTCAAATGAGGTACTTTCCGATTCTTCTTATTCTTCCATAGATGATGACACCTTGCAAAAACAATATAATCAATTGTGTGAGCTAAGTCTAAAAATCATAACTAAAATAAATTTCTAAAACTAAAAAGGAGTTTTTGGAAAATGAGGTATATGAGTTAAAAGAAAAGCTAAACGACTTGAAAAGGAAAAGCAAATGACAATGATTGTAAATCATGTCAAGAGCTAAATCTTGAAATAGAAAACTAAAGCTCACACAAGAAGTTTTAATAGAAAATAATTCTAAGTTTAAAAGGTTTAACAAAACATCGCTATTGCCGATGAAATAGTTAAAATCCATAAAACACCGTGAGACATGAATGGGCTAGGGTTTAATGAAGTTTTAATACCTAAGAGTCAAAACAAAACGGCCGAAAAGACGAACATTCTCACAAATCATCAGACAAGACGGACCGACGGAACCAAAAAGGGTTCCGTCTGCAGTAAAACGGGTATCACGGGTACTTCAAAGTAATGTAATGTTCGCAATACGGACCGCATCAATTTGTTAAAATAACAAAGAAAACCAATGATAATGTTAAACTAAAACCACCCATTATATCGAGTAGGACTTATTAAAATGAATTTAGATCAAAACTACTCAACAACGACATAAAACTTCTTTTGCCAAACGCCTTTCCTAAGAGCAACCACAACGCTCAACATAACTACCAACACAACGGTTGGAATCAAAACTTTCCTAGACCATATCAAACTCCAGATTACATGCCATGGAACCCTTATCCATCATTTCCATACATGAATCAAATAATGGTATGTTTAACCCAAACGGACCCATGAGATATCGGGGACCAAATGTTTGAGTTATTCGCTTCTTAGGTATGTTTGAAAGTTGGATTGGAACCCGATGAATGGATAAAAGATAGTGGATGCTCACGACACATGACGGCAACAAAGTCTCTTCTCATCATACCAAGAGTATGACGGAGGTAATGTCACTTTCGTAGCAATCTCAAAAGCAAAATCATTGGCAAAGGTACGATTGCTCATAACTCTCTAACTATTGAAAATGTTGCTCATGTGGATAGGTTAGGATTTAATCTACTTAGTATTAGCCAACTATGCGATAAAAAGTATAAAGTACTATTTGATGAAAATGGTAGTAAAATACTAAAAGATGGTATCACCATAGCTAAAGGAGTTAGGAAAATAACATATACGCCATGAAAATAGATAAAACATATAATGACAAACTTTGCCTAACAACATTAGACGATAGCTCATCTCTTTGGCATAGACGCTAGGTCACGCTAATATGAGACTTATACAAAACCTATCTTCAAAAGAGTTAGTTAGAATTTGCCAAAACTAAAATATGACCAACACTTTTGCGACGCTTGCAAAATTGGTAAACAAACACATAGTAGTCACAAATCTAAAAATATGGTATCTACATCTAAGTGTCTAGAATTATTACATATGGATTTGTTTGGACCATCCGCTATAAGAAGCTATGGAGGCAACTTATACACTTTGGTCATAGTAGATGATTACTCAAGGTTTACTTGGACGTTATTTTGAAAACCAAAATGAAGCTTTTGATAAATTTGAAATACTTAGCAAGAAAATTCAAAATCTTCTAGGTGTCAAATTGTGTCGATCCGAACGGATCATGGTCGTGAATTTGACAACGAAACTCAATTTGGAAACTTTTGTGATACAAATGGTATAACACATAACTTTTCCGCCCACGAACACCTCAATCAAATGGAGTAGAGAACGAAAAATAGAACAATTCAAGAAATGAGTAGAACAATGCTTAATGAACAAAACATTCCTCAAAAGTTTTGGTGTAACGCTGACACTTCTACATATATTCTAAATAGAGTCCTAATACGTCCTTTCCTAAACAAAACACCATATGAACTTTATAAAGGTAAAAGCCAACATTAGGATATTTTAAAGTCTTTGGTTGCAAATGTTTTATTCTTAACACTAAGGATTATCTCACCAAGTTTGACCCAAAGTCTTATGAAGGTGTATTTCTTGGTTACTCTCAAACTAGTAAAGCTTACATTGTCCTAAATAAAGAAACAATGATAGTCGAGGAATCGTTGAACATAACATTTGACGAAAGTCCACCTCCCTCTAAGACATCACCTTTGGTAGATGATGACTTAGTTGAAAGTCAAATAATTGAAAGTCAAATTAATAATAATAAGGAAGATGAACCATTAAATAAGGAAATTGTCAACATAAAAGAATCTAAAAGTCATCCATTAGAAAAGGTCATAGGAAAACTTAATCAAAGAACCTTAAGATCACAAGCTCAAAATCAAAGTAATCATTTTTGTTTTGTATCCACCATTGAACCAAAACCATAAATGAAGCAATAAAAGATGAGTCATGGGTAATGGCCATGCAAGAAGAATTAAACCAATTCGTTAGAAATGATGTTTGGAAACTAGTTCCAAAACCTAAAGATCAAACTATAATTGGAACAAAATGGGTCTTTCAAACAAAATGGACGAAAATGGTATAGTATCTAGAAACAAAGCTAGGCTTGTTGCACAAGGTTATAATCAACAAGAAGGAATTGACTATGATGAAACTTATGCACCGGTAGCTAGACTTGAATCTATTAGAATATTACTTGCTTATGCATGTGCTTATGATTTTAAATTATTTCAAATGGATGTTAAGAGTGCTTTTCTTAATGGGTTTATTAACGAAGAAGTGTATGTTGCTCAACCTCCCGGTTTTACCGACTTTGAGAAACCACATCATGTCTTCAAACTCAAGAAAGCATTATACGGCCTTAAACAAGCACCTAAAGCTTGGTACGACTGCCTTAAGACTTTTCTTATTGATAACAAATATACTATGGGATTAGTAGATAATACTCTTTTACTAAGAAAAGGAATCGCAAATTATTATTGTTCAAATATACGTTGATGACATTATATTCGGATCAACTTGTCAAGAACTATGTAATGATTTCTAAAATCATGCATGACGAGTTTGAAATGAGTATGATGGGTGAGTTAAACTTCTTTCTAGGACTTCAAATTAAACAACTAGAAGACGGTATTTTCTTTAATCAATCTAAATATATAAAAGACATGCTTAAGAAATTTGGTCTTGAAGATTCCAAACCAACTAAAACACCCATGTCCCTGGACACTAAACTCACCAAGGACGAAGAAGGTGAATCCGTAGATAACACTAAATATAGAGGAATGATTGGTAGCCTACTCTATCTTACGGCTAGTAGACCCGACATTATGTTTAGTGTTTGTCTATGTGCTCGCTTTCAAGAAAACCCAAAGGCATCACACTTAGAAGCATTAAAAGGATTTTAGATATATTAAGGAACAACGTGTTTAGGATTATGGTATCCCAAAGGAACGGGTATAGAAACCATAGTGTATGCCGACTCGGATCATGCCGGTGATTATGTCGATAGAAAAGTACAAGTGGTATTTGCACTTTGTTGGACATTGTCTCACCTCATGGTTTGCAAAGAAGCAAACGGCTTTAGCCATCTCTACCATCAAGCCGAATACGCCTCGGCCGAAAAGCATGTCAACAAGCTCTTTGATGAAGCAAGCTCGAGACTACGGAATTCATCTCAACGACATTGTGATACTTTATGACAACAAAGGAGCCATCGATCTCAAGAAGAATCCTGCTCAACATGCTCGCATAAAGCACATTGAAATCATCATCATTTTCTTCGCGACAATGTTCAAAAGGAAACATTTCAATCGAGAAAGTATCCTCCAAGACAACATTGCCGACATCCTTACTAAACCTCTTAAACGAGAACCTTTAATCTTCTTAGACTTGGTTTAGGGTTAATGGAACCAAGCATGTAGAATAAACATAGCCTAAAACATTAGAATAGTCAAACCAAAACAATTTTGTCTTGTTTCGCCATCAGAGCCACGGCACCAAACGACAACACGGACGGAACCAAAATTTTGGTACCGTCTCGTCCGTGGTGTCTCTGTACAAAACAAATTTTATACATAACATCTTCTTCCTCACAACCCACTTTACCAAAACGTAAAACTTAAACCAAGCTCATCATTATCATCTTCCCACTCACTAATCATCAAGATAACATCATTGTAAGTATCCTAACTACATTTCATCTCTTAATTCGAGTCTAGGATTCTTATTTATGCACAAAACTATCACAAATCATTACATGGGGTTTTATGTATGCTTTTATACCAAATATGAATTCAATTGGCAAATTGCATAACTAGTCATTCAAATTAGGTACTACATTATCATATTGCATAAACAAAATCATGTTTCCCACTAATTGATAGATAATAAATATAAGGCCTTATTCAAACAACCAAACACCCCATGTCAAAAGTTTTGAAAAGCTTCTCACTTATAGGAAAACATTTTTCATTGCTAATACAAATAGAAACGTTAGTATTTTCATCACTTGCATGCTCTTGAATACTAAAGGTATTGCATAACTAATATGCACTCCCGGGTATATTCAAATGTAGCCACATTGAATTAGGAGCATTTGGGTTATCTCATGGTATTTGCCAAACACTCCACTAAAACCATTTTGTGCATAAAATGAGTCGAGATAACCGCAACTCCAAATTGTTTTCATATAGGCACACACTAGAATCAAAAATGTTAAAATTCATTTTCATTTTTAACATGTTAATTCTTGTCCTTAGGAATAACCATGGTAGCCGCAAGATTCTATGATCACAAAGACACCCTTAACTACATTCCCAAACACCACAAAACCAAAGGACTCACCAAGGAACAAGTAGAAATATTTAGGGTCTAGAATCAAGGTATTTCCACGAGGTAGAACCATTCACTCATCCTTCCTTGAGCATACCAATCTTCGTGAAGAACTAGCCGCCATTCAATTCGATTGTCTTCTTGACATTGATGAACCAATTTGTCCTAGGTTCAGATTAGAATTCTATGCTAGTGTGACCGGTTTTAGTGATGAAGATGATGAGTTTTGTCTTAGCTTTAGAATCAACCAAAATGACTACACCATCACTTTAAGTGACTTTGCTAGAGTACTAGGAATTCCCAACCGTGGAACTTGTGTCTACACGGATAAGTGGTCACCACCGCCTTGATGCAATCAATGACCGCCTTCCCCACGTAACCCGCTTAGCCGATAAGGATGTCATCCGTGAACACCTTTTAACCCAAAACGGATACAACCCGAGTCACCCGAAAGGGAAAAGAGGTAGACCGAGATCCATATGGAATGGAGCTCAATGAACTTAAGCACGAATTTAAGAAATGGGAGGAGTTACTTAGAGCAAACGCATTAGCACCATAGGAAATAGGGATCACATAAACGCTTGTCTTTGTCACATGCTTTACAACTTGTCCACCCGACAACCATTCAACTTAGCCTACTACATAGCTAGAAGAATGATTGATATTCCAACTCAAGGATCCGTTGTTCTTCCATACGGGATGCTTCTCACCCGCTCTATATAGAAACTTCGCCCAATTCCACCAACCCCAAAAGGGATGCACCTTCAATATGATCTCATCCTCACATCTTTGTGCCCTTGAGTGATGCTAGAGTTGCTAAGACTAAAGGCAAGAGAGCTAAACCTCCAACTCCTTCATCATCATCATCAAATAGCTCCGAGGATGGTCTTCCAAGCTCTCGTCTTCCACCTCAAGAGTATTACACATCTCTTCCCGAAATTGAGAATGAATCAGCAGAATTCAAGCAAACTAAGGGAATGTTCAAGTGCCTTGGTAGGATGATGAACAAAATTTACAAGAAGTTGGACAAATAAGGGTACTTTAAGGAGTGTTTGGAACAATGCATTATCGTTAATGTTTGATACTATTTAGTTGTTTTTATTATGTAGGATGATAATATAACTTGAAACAATGGTGTATGCTAACAATCTCATGCAGGGGATAGCACAAGTATGCTATCAATTTTACCCATTTTCACTATATTGTGAAAATCAATAAGCCTTGCTCTTAATCTATGCTCCACTATGTTTACATATGTGTTATTTACTTTTCCTAACTAGAAATGTTTAGTATAACAGTTTTGAGAAAATTTTCGATTTCGAAAATTCGCTTTTAGAGAAACTTTCGTCCAAATTTCAAGACTCCACGGATCGACGGCACCCTTATTTTGGTACCGCCCTTTATGAATTTTGGTACCGCCATATCTCAGATAGTGACCAGACGGCACCCTTTTTGGGTTCCGTCTGTATGATTTTGGTGCCGTGGATCCTCCTGTAATTTTCTCAATTTCGACTCTTTCGTAATTCCAAATTATCTTCCATCACTCATAAATCAATCTTAACTAGTTTATACCGTTATTAGAACTAGTATTATTCACTAAGGGATGTAAGAAACCATTTCCCACCAAAATTCAAAAATTTGAAAAATCCACCCAAGGAGCCCTTTATATAAAGGAAGGAACCAAAATTTTGGTACCTTCAAACCGGGTAATCAATATTAGGAAATTCCACTCACTAGAACACATTTATTGCATATCTTTTCTTCTTCACTCCATCTTCTTTGAATGGATTGACTTGGGTGACATGACTAGCATTCAACCCACTTCCAAATCATGAGGAACCTCATCTCTTCAATGGTTCAACATCAAATCAAACACATCTCTCAACATTTTTACACCTCTATAAATTGAAAGGCTTTACCATGATCATCCTCACACCTTTCTTATTCTCATTACTATCTAGCAAATCAAAACCCAAGTTAAAAATGACTAAATCATCACCAAAACCTTGCAAGAAAACCGCTAGAATTAGCGTAAGACCTTGTTGTCTTACTCATCTTAGCTCATCATCCGACTCCTCACCACTTACAATCTCATCTCCCATTAGAGATGATACACACCTTACCTTGGCTACACCTACTTCATCACACATTGTGATCACCACTCCACCACCATCAAAAGCACCTACTTCACCTCCACCGCACCCATCCAAACATCCAAAACACCATCACCACCTTCACCAAGGTCTCCCACTCACTCCCATGGAGTTATTTTCACTCCACCAACATCACCAAATCCTTTCCTAGAGGACTTGGAAGACTTGCCTCCTAGGCCAAGTCATCCACCACCATTGCCATCATTTGGCACCATTGAGCTTAATCGCTCATGAATCACCTCGGTCATCCATTGACCCAAACGCCCATTAGGGCCAAGACCTCTCCTTTTCCACCCCATTCACAAGGACATTCATGGTCCTTTATACGGGATCATCCACTTCCATCATCAATGTCCCTCACATTGAGGACATTCCGAGAGCATGTGGATGACAATCCCACTAGAGAGGAGATTCAAGCCGAACTCCACAACCTCCACCAATTCAAAGGCATGGTGGATTCTCACTTAAGTGAGACAATGCAAATGCAAAGTGCTTTGCTTGCATCCATCATGACCACTCCAAACATCCCCAACACCACCAACACATCAACCATTCCACCACCACAACCTCCGCAAACTTTCTACCCTCCAAGGCACGGTTGCTCAACTTGTGAGCAAACGGGTCAAACCGTGGAACGGACCCGGATTATGGTCCATGACTTCCACGAGGAAATGAGGTTCATCCTCAACCACATTCTTGAGCGCCTCAACGCTCTTTCCCATCCACCATCTCTTTAGGATGGTTCTTAGAATAGTCTTTTATTTGTTTTTTTTTTTTTTTTGTTTTTAGGATAATTTTTTTTTTTTTTCTTTGTACTAGAAACACATCATTGTGTTCTCTTTTCATGATCTTTACTCATGAAAATTTTAACAAATGAATGTTGTTTATTATGTTGTTGGTGTCATTACATAGTGTTTGGAAATGCTTGTGAATGATCATTATTACTAACAATTTTTTTGTAGCTTTATTTTCACAATCCATGTATCTTCCCATTAAAGCACCCAATTTAGGGGAGCTTTGAACAAGGGGAGATAATAGCTCGGCTCATTACATTCAAGATAGCCTCTTCTTTTGTTGAGACAAAAGGGGAGAAAATATAGAACTTGAAATTATTTATATTTGACTTTTCCGAAAAGTCAAACGCATACAATTGACTTTCTAAAAGTCAAACAGAACCCTCATTGGTAATACTTGACTTTTCTTAAAAGGTCAAATCGCACACTTTGACTTTCTCAAAAGTCAACATCATGCATCAACTAGTGAATTCTTTGACTTTCATAAAAGTCAAATTTCATACACTTACATTATCATTTCCTTTTCAAGTTCTAAAACTAATATTTTTATAACTCTTGTACAAACTTTGTTTCTTTTATAAAATAAATTTATATTTTGTCCTCAACAAAAGGGGAGATTGTTAATACAAATATCGCCATTAAACGTTATTTATATTTTTGATCTTTGCCTAAGTTTTGTTAACGACAAAAGTAAATTTAATTTATAAAAGCTTAAAGCTTGTCAAGTTTATTAGATATTAAAACAAGCTTTCTTAAACAATATATTCATCATTCAAGCATTTACATTTATGATTAGTAACATCTTGATATGACTCTAATCATTATGTATGATAGTAGTTTGTAGAATGTGTTAGGTTCCTAAAACCAAACACTACTTAAGCATTTGCATATTTCTATTAATAGTAATACAACATTTGACATCATGTATTACATCATGGGAATCATTTGTAGATTCCATTAGATATTTTGTGAAGATTTATACTCTCCATATCTTGCACAATCTCTTAGATTGAGTTGACTTTAAGCAAGATTTGATATCTTGACTGTCGACCGGCGGTACTAAAATGGTACACGGGCGGAACCCTTTAAGGGTCCGCCGTCCGTGGACGCCTCCCGTCCATTTTGGCTATAAATAGCAATGCCAAGCCAAGTAGTTTCTCATCCCTTTCTAACATACTCATACATATCTTCTCTAACCTTTCTAACTCAACAGATATCATATTAGTGATCTCTTTGTAGCAAAGAAGATCAAGTCATATTCAAGCTTCAACGAGAAGTTGGAAGTCTTGTTTGTTTAGTGTTGTATGATCTAGTGTTGATTCATACTTGAGTGTTGTATCAAACCATCATAATCTTGTGAGTGTGAGTGGTTAGTATTTTAGTCCTCAAAATACATTTGTGTGTGGGAGTTGTTGTACCTTGGAAAGAACTCGACATCTAGCTTAGTGTCGGAAATAGTGTGTTTAAGTGTAAAGGTTTTCTCCACGGTGAAAGGAGCTTGTTGACTAGTGAAGTTAAACTCTCGAGTGTGAGACTCGGGAGTGGAGTAGGCAAGGAAAAAGAGTCCTTGTAGGTCGAACCACTATAAACAACTTGTTGTGGTTTGATCATTTCTTTCCTTATTTACTTATTACATATTGCTTGCATATTTCATTAACATACTTAAGATCAATATCAATTGATCTTTCAATAAGTTTCAAAACAAAGTTTTTAATCGGTAAACTATTCAACCCCCTTCTAGTTTTCTACATCAAATGCTTGTATCGAGTCCCACCGGATGTCTTACATAAACTTTTCGATTTTAAAGATATAATTTTTCCGTAATTTTTTCGCAAAACGCACCGGTTTGTCAGATAACTCGACAAATACAGAGGAGCAGTAAATGTTTTATAACTTTTTCTCGCTTTCGTGCTACTTAATTAATTTTTGAATTTCTCGTGTTTTAATTTTCCGTAAAATCAGAAACATCCATTCCACAAGTATTATATCCTAGTTTAGTAGAGTCATATATAGTGTTGCCGCCAATTTTACGCGAAGGTTTCGCTTTGTTTTCTTCAAGTGTGTAGGTTTTATTTATCAAGAAGAAGATACATAAGATTGATGGAGCTTTTCACATACATTCTTCTTCGAGAAGAATTTAACCACTACTTCACATGGATCCTACCGAGCTAATCAGGGAGTATTAGTTTCTTTCTCTTTAATTACCTTCCGTTATCATAACTTTGATATTTTCGGGAACATTGGGGACAATGTTCAGTTTAAGTGTAGGAGGAAATAAACGGAACTTTGAAACTATGCTTATCCTTGACTATTTTGCTTGTCCAATTTCATTTGTGTAATAAACCATGAGAAATATCGGTTAGGGTAATTTTGGCACCAAATTTAAAATTTTTCATGACATGTAGGAGTGGGCCATTAGTTTTAATAAAGCGTCTCATGGATAGGAAGTTATATGACTAGCACAAAACCCTTTACCACTTAAATTTCACCCAAAATGTGAGGATTGCCCTTAGATTTGTAGGAATTAAAGCATTCATCTTTAATGCTTCGAGAGTGTACCGGTAGTATAATTTATTCTAGAACTTGTTTTGTGATGCATTCCGAGATCGCTAGTGAGACTAAACTTGTGTAGTTAGGAATAACTAAATGATAAGAGGTATTAGGATAACCCTTGCATGATACCCGTATTATAATTATTTCTTCCACATCGGTTGAGTAATTCCCCCACACCCTTGCGTTGTACTCATCTTTAGTACACGATACCCCTAGTTAACCCTTCGAGCCTATCCTTTTCGCGTTCTCGTGATATTTCGTTTTCCTAATATCAATGAAGAGCATTGTTTACAATCCACCTCAAATGTACACCCAAATCACCTTAGCCTACCTTGTATGCACTCACTTTTAGTGCATTCTTGTTATCATACTAAACCCTTAGTTCATTTATCTAGTTGCTTGCATAAGTTGCTAAGTCGAGTCATATCCTTTGTACACAGTTTTGGAACGATTGGGACTCATGGGAAAAGTTAAATTTTATGAAGTGATGGGAAGGAACGTTAAATTCAAATTCCCTTTATTTACGTAATAATGTACTCCAAGTGTACACTTTTGAGGGGTCATTTAAGCCCTTAATCGACCACTTTTATATCCGCATCGCTTGATTTCATTTCTTTTCACTTTTTAGGTCTCTTGAAGGCAAATTGCTGGAATGACACTTATTCGGACGAAAAGGCGTGAATATATGAAGAAATGGCCAAGTCAAGATCAAGACGCCAGTCACGGAATTGAAGGTGACGGTGTCATAGTTAGAAGGCGATCACGTCATAACGTGCTCCAAATTTGTGATGGCTCGAGAGCGAAATTGTTATATTGTACCCGACGACGGGTTTTAAAGAGTAGGCCACAACCTCGCATTTACCTAGATTCGCATCCGCACGGCGTCGAAGATGAAGGCGACGACGCCACGTACCATAAGGTGACGCCGCCACAAGGTTGACGTGGTCAAGACGAAACTCTAATGGCGGCGATCCGACGGCGTCACATTTAAAGAGTGACGCCGTCGCAAGTTGTAACTCTATATATAGAATTCGAGTTTTCATACTTTTAGAGAGGTAGTTTTGTGGAGTAAAACCTAATAACGATTTTTAGCTGTCTTAGGCAGTGTCATACCCTATTTTACAACAAGATAAGTAATTTACTTCATTGATTCAATTATGTCTTCAATTGTATGTGTGTATGCTTGCATGTTTTCCATGTCCGGCTAATTTACTTATGTGTTTGCTTAGATCTATGAAACCTAGGTATTGAATATTGATTGGTTCTCTTATCTTAATTGTAATTGACCTAGGATTGCGATAGGTCATTCGTTGTGTTTTTAATGCTTGAGTAATCTTTGTGAACATTAGTTTATAATCGCCTAGAGTTATTGTAGGCTAAACATCCAAAGATAACCTTAGAGTTAGTTTCTGAATCCTAAAGATTTCGTAGGTAATAACCTTAAGGTAGTCTCAAAGAGTTAGGGAAAAAAGCATACCCTACGACCTTAGAAGACACAACGCGTTAAGAATAAGGACGTGACGATTCAACCATCAATAGGAGATAACTAGGGAGTAATAGTATCTAGGTAAACACATCTTTAATCATCATACGAGCACACATCAATTAGACATAAACTACCCCTTAGCTTAGTTAATTAGAATAGATAATAGTAGAGTAATCGGTATAAATACCAACCCCCCAAATCCAATACCCCGAGATTCGTAATTTCAATTTCCTAAAAAAATATAAAAAGATAAAAAATAATCTTCCTCAACCCCAACCTTAGCGTAGTAACTTCTCACTTGCATTCCTATTCCCCTAGAGAACGATATCAATCCCGATGCTTACCCTAATACTACACTGCAACGATTAGGTTCACTGCCTAGGTGGTTGAAAAACTTGCTCGAAGAAAAGGAAGTTTCCTTTGACCCCGAACGCGGGTTGTACGCGTATCAGCATGTACCTCCCCCAAATAGTTTAAAACAAGTATTAAAAGAGTAAGAGTGGGGCTATGACTCACCTTATTAAAGTGATAAGCGATGTGCAAAGAAAAGTAACGAATGTGCCGAGAAAGTCCTACGATCAACCTAAAAGTATACGTTGTGTCATAAGTTCTAAAGTAACGATGTGAATATATAAACATGTATTATATAGTTATTACATTAATTATTCTTGAATGTTTAACGTTTGTATGTAAAAGTGGTCAAATATTAATATTCGCCACGTTACGGGTTTCTAGTTATTTTAGTTTTTCTGACGTAATTTGTACGTCATTTCTAAACCGTAAATGATCACGACTCGGTTTTTAAGTTGTTGGAAATGTAATTGAATGTAATAAACATATTAGTGGGTCCCACTTCCCCTAAAGTTTACTTAAATAAAGTGAAATTACTAATTTACCCTTAGATGTATGAGCTGTTTCATTCAGCAGCTAACTGTCTAGCGGAAATGGCCATAAGTTAGTCTATACGACTCCGTTTAATGCCCGGTTTTTGGCCATGTTTAAGTTAGGATGTTAGCTACAACGTTTATGTTTTGACCAGCAGGTGAATATATGTAATTTTTATTAGGTTTACCCATTTTAAAACTGTTACTCAGATTATGATATGTTTTGCCGTTTTGGCTCTAGTGTATTCACCGGGATGAGTTACGGCACGAGCCACCCGGCGAAATGACTACAAGACATTGATATAACTCCCTATGTTTTCACCTAAGTTCCTCAGTCCATGGATTTTCCCAGTAATTCCATTTTTACCTTCCTGTCCAGTTTCTGTTTTGCACAACTAGTCCTTATGATGTTTCTAGCGTTTTAATCCAATTTACCAAGCATAATCAAGTATAATATAACAACCCATAAAATTTCAGATTATTATAATAATATTTATCCCGTCAGAAAATTCAAATCGGTTATTTTCTGACAGATGTCAATATTTAGATTTAAAAACGAGAGGTCATCTCGTTTTTTTAAAAATAAGACACCGCACACACGATACTTGTCCACTAAGTATCTGTATAATAAATGTGGAATTTATTATTGTCCAAGTTAAAATTTAAGCATACATAAGCTTAATCCATTGTTTCAGGAAGTTATCCTGCATACTGCAGCGCAGTAGCATACAAAAATAAATAAATAAATAAATAAATACCGAGATAAGTGAAATATACATTTTTATCATTCATTGATAATCTAAGAAAGAAAACGAGAGGTCATCTCGTTAATTTAGAAAATCACGGCACCGCACGCATACCGACACCGAATTAGTGATGACCAAATAGTTATAATTTGAATCCTACATAATAATGATTCTATAATTTTATGCTTTCAAGAGCGTTTCCAAAAATATATTTTTAAATTTTGCGGTACCGGGAAGGTACGTTTACTTGAGGATTCGACAAAACACGGGGTACAGATAATACACTGTATACTAATAAAAACAAAATAAAATACCTATTAACCCTACCTCTAAAACTGACCCGTCATTTTCACCTCTCTCTTTTTCCTATTCTTCTTCCACGCTACTCTTACCTAAAATCAGAAGCTGGCTCCCTTTTGATAATCAAGTCTGAATCCCATCTCTACCATTCTACCAAGAGTAACATGGCTAACATCGTAGCCACCCTAAGACACGACTAGGGGAGTGACAACAGCCAAGAAGGGAAGTCACCCATGCGATGAACCAAGAAAGAAGATTTTCGGTTTTCTATTTGTTCATATATAGATAGAGTCAATTATTTACAGGTTTTCTTCACTTTTTTTCACACACAATCACTAAAATTAGGGTTCATATAAATTAGGGTCTTCTTAAACTGATAGAGGGGTTTTGTAAGTTGAAGTGTTAGAAGTGTATTTTTGAGTTTCAATTTCATCAATTTCAAGAGATTCGGGTCCAATTCGGATTTTACCTGGTTCGGTTCATCCCACCCCCATTCGACATCACATTCTTGTAAGGCTTCTTGAATTAAAGTTTGTTATGTTAATAGTTTGTTAAAGTCATCAATAAAATATTTATTTTGTTGTTACCGATTTGTAAAGAATATGGAATGACAATTTATTGTTGTTGTTGTTGCGCATAAGTGGTAAAAGAGAACCAGGAATTAAAATGTAAAAATTGGCTTGTGGCTAATGAGTAATCGGCTAAAATATTAGCTTATTCGGATTTTCGTGCTTTCGGCTTAATTTCTAGCTTAAACGACATCTCACGCAGCTTATGTTATTGCTTATCCCTTGCTGTATTCGAGTTTGTTAGTCTCGTCTAAGATTAAAACCTCACTCGAGGTGTTAGTTTTGTTAAATTATTGCATCGGTTAAGGTAAATCCCCCTCGCGGAGTGTGAACTTTGCTTATCTTGTTGACTCATGCGACCCAAGACCCTAAGTGGGTGCAATTGATGTCGAGTTCCAACTCAAGCCGAGTCATGCTCGAATGGCACGAGATGAGACTCAAGTTAAACCCTTATACTCCCTCGATGTTATTCAGTCTTGGTTGTTTCAAGTTGCAAGTGCAGCTACCTTCCCCCACAAGTGTCATTTGAGTTTTGCCTATCACTAGTCCTCGAGAAATACATGCATGTGTCCTTGACCATGCCCAGTGGAAACCTTTGATATTGTTTGGTTTACTTCGGGTCACAATGGAACACCCCGAAGGGTGTGAGCGCTCGTGAAAGGATCACGAAAGTCCCGAGCGACAATGGTGATTGTCTCAAGTGTGCTGTAAATACTCCCTTGCGTCAAAATATATACAAAACTGGAAGTTGGAAATTCACTACCAAAAATCTCACCAGGTTGAACTATTTTAAGTGTCAAAATGCTTTTGGTCTAGGCCCAGTCCGAAAAATAAAAAGGGGTGTTTGATAATAATTTGGGCTGTGAAGCCCATTCGTTTAATTACGGTGCGTTCAGCAGGCCCAAGCCCAAGTGTATATGGTGTATATGTATATGTCACACCCCCAAATTACCTGTTTTGCAGCGGAATGGAATACCTAGGGGATGACTGTCATAACATCAAAGTTACAGTTATATCGAACGACCTAAAGTGTCGTTTTGAAAATATCGTTTGATTAAGTAAAATAATCAGAGTTTACAAAACATAGGTACCAAAAGATTTCCAATGTACCAAAATGAGTTTGTTACAATCAAACGATAGTTAAGTGCATAAAATAAATGTGAGACGCGTCGACATCGCGACTCTATGATAAGTCCACATGCATGCCATGAAGTGAATGCCTTAGATACCTGAGATAAAACATGCTAAAAAGTGTCAACACAATGGTTGAGTGAGTTCATAGAGTTTACGTTGAATTGTAAAGCCTTTAAAGAACGTTCATGCACATTTCATATAATATGAAAAAGCTTAAGAGAGAGTCTAAGTTTTTGGTCATTTAGAATAGTCCACAAAGCAAAGGCATTGTAAATACACTCAGTTCCAAGTTCCGCCCATACAAAATTTGCAACTTGTGTGTTCACAACCCACTGCCAAAAGTAGTATGTCTAGAAGTCAAGTACACGTTATCATAATAGTTCACAAAGCAAAGGCATTGTAAATCCACTCAGTTCCAAGTTCCGCCCATACAAAACTTGCAACTTGTGTGTTCACAACCCATTGCACAAAATATAGCGTGTCTAGTGGTCAAGTATACGTTGTCATAATAGTTCACAATATAGCACCACGTATATAATAATGTATGCCAGGCAAAGCCCCTAGAATAAATAATATGCGTTCCGTAACATAGTGAACGAGAGATTGGCCGACCTCTAAAAGCGCTATCCATACTACTTAGTGATAGGAGACTAACAATGCGAATGTACGAACAAGACATCATACAACTATTATACACAATTAAGAACACTCCGAACATGGGAGAATTTGCACGCCTCCGCACAAATGAGACTTAGTATTGCTCCGCTCACATAGGAGACTTTATAGTGATGCTCGAACATGGGAGACTTTATAGTGTTGCTCCGATCATGGGAGACTTTAGGTCAAGGTCATAGCACGACGGTTCAATAAGTTCAAACAAGTCATAAGTTCGTATTTAAGTTCAAGGGTTCCATTCAAAAGTTCATAATTAAGTTCAAGCGTTCCATTCAAAAGTTCGCAATAAAGTTCAAGAGTTTAAGTCGAGTTCAAAAGTTCAAAACAGTCAAAGAGCTCAAAACATATCAAAAGGTTCAAAATAGTCAAAGGGTTCAATATTATGTCAAACAAGTTCAAAATAGTCAAAGGGCTCAATATAAAGTCCAACAAGTTCAAAATAGTCAAAAGGTTCAATATTAAGTTAAAAGAGATTAATTATATGTCAAAATATTTTAAATCAAGTTAAAAGAGATTATTTATATGTCAAAATGTTTTGAAGCAAGTTAAAATAGATTAATTATATGTCAAAATATTTTAATTCAAGTTAAAAGAGATTAATTATATGTCAAAATATTTTAAATCAAGTTAAAAGAGATTAATTATATGTCAAAAGAATTAAATCAAGTTAAAGTATCCAAATATATGTGAAAAGGTTCCTATCAAGTTAAAAGAGCTCAAATATATATGTCGAAGGGCTCAAAATCAAGGAAAGTGATTCAAATAATAGTGTTCATAACATAGTATCAATTTAGTTCAGACATAATCTACTTACTAGCATAAGTAGTGAAACAACAGTTATTTAAGCTCATATAAGTGTAAAGTAAAAACAAGTAGTTGAGCATGTATCTCCCTCAAAGAGTTTATAAAACAATTGAACGAGTAAAAGTGGGGCTACGAACTCACCTGATGCAATGATTATGATGATAAAAGTGGACACACTGAAATGAGGTGCAATCTCTATATGCAACCTAATATGAATGATATGTTCTAATTTAAGTCATGAAACAATGTCGTGCATGCAAACTCATATGATATCCATACCACTCGTACATTTTTGAAAATGAAGTTTATCGTCGAAATACACATTTATGACATCTCGTCATGTTATAAAATACTTTACAAGTACTTACGTTGAAACGACATCCTACAATAGTTGCTTAGTGATTTATCAAGAAATTATAGTTTATGAGTAGTTTTCGGAAAAGTTTGAGAGATCGTATATTACTCGTTACAACTTCGTTTGACGAACGGTTGAACATTTTGGAAAATAGGCTTGGTGAAGTCACTTTTACTAGAAGACATCGCTTTTTCAAAAGTACTCTATCGATAGGAAAAAAGGCTTCAAACATGGTCACTTGCGATAACCATTTTAGCCTAATAGAAATATATAAGTGTTAATATTTGTGAAAAATAATAGTTACGATAGCCATAATTAAAACGCTTGTAAGTTAGTCGATATAGCTTGGTTTTCTACGTTCTATATATCCTCGGAATCGTGATAGTATGTACTAATATATTTTTGATAAATCGACTCATCTAGATAAGGTTTAAAACTCAGTTTTGCCCCTTAAATAACCCTTGACAGCAAGTATAATTTCAGAAATTTAGTTTTCGTCGTTAAACTTGAAAATAGCGTATCTCCTTCGTTATAAATCCGTTTTAACCCGTTCAAGCGACCACGGTTTCGTTTTAAAGTATATTTTCTGAATATCTAGCCCAAAATAATCCATGACCTGATGAAATTTCCAGATGTTTCAAAAACGATCAGACCACAATCTAAAGTTGTCGAAAATGATTTTTCTTGCGTAATACTTGTTTCAATCACTTCAAATCAACATCTAATCTATTCTAAACCTACCATACACCTTCTTAGGGTGTCATGGGTTCCTAAACATCATCAACGATGATATGTTTCAAATGATTAATTATAGGATGAATAAAACTTATAATAAGTAATAAAAATAATTAAAAGTGGTATGAATCATATAATACTTGCATATATTTCTAGTAGAATCATAAAAATAGATCAAGTAATTGTTATAAAGATTAGGAAAATTATTAGTAACCTACTTGAAGTGATTATGAGGATAGATGATAGAATACTTAGTTAATCTTCACGGTTTAAGACTAAACATTAACTAGAACACTAATAGGATCTTGAATAACACTTGATCTTGAAAAATCTATGGTTTCTTCTTGTGTTACTAGCTTGGCCGAACCTTACAAAGGAGAGGAGAGAGTTTGAGTAGTTTTTCACCTTTGAAATGTGTAGTCTATGTGTTTTGTTTGTGTAAATAATTGGTATTACACAAATATAGTTTAAGATTGATGAGTATGCACATAAAGGCCAAGATTTTTATAAAAGTTGGTGACTAGGGGGGGGGGGGCTGGCGTGGACTTAGGATAAGAGTAAAAGGGATGTGTATTTTAATGGTTTAAATGCATTTAAAGTTGTACATAATATGTATTTTGTACATAAAATTAATTATTTAGTGTAGCGTTAACTAAAAATCGATTTTAGCGGAACAAAATAAAATATATCGAAGTCATAAAAATTATAAAAAATATATTTCTCGCAAGAATTGAATGAATAAATAATATATCGAGTTGAATTTACGAAAACTGTCGTAAATATATATACATAACAATTTATATACAAAATAAATTCAAAACATCGGGTAAACTAATAATATAATTCTTATAGTCTTAAAATGAGTATAAAAATATATTAGGACAATTGTTGGAAGGGTCAGATCAATTATTCAAAATAAATGATCGTACGATAGCGTTTATTTAATAATAAAAATATACTTTACTGAAATATGCAAACCCATGCATGAACTAATATGAAAATGATGTTACTGATGATATGTAGAATAACTCAAGTCTATATGAAGTGATCTCAATGATGTTCCATGAATATGCAGCTTAACCCTCACGGTTACGCTATTTAAATACTCGTAAACCTAGTTTATGAAAAATGATGAATAGTGAATCATGAATATAAAATTTTCTCCGGGAATGAATAGTGTTTTGTGAAGAGTAAAATTTTGAAATAATCTCTCAAAATATCGACTCGACTTCAAAAACGATGAATAGTAAAATGATGAATAGTAAATAGTGAATAGTAAATTCCCGAGATGAATAGTAAATTTGAGAAATGACCGGAAATTAAGGATTGTGACAGTATACTAGGCCTAAGCCCAATCTTGTGATATCCGTTGGCTTAACAGCCACTCGGGCACTAGTGTTCGTGTAATCTCGAGTCTCAAATACCGCCTCTTCGAATCTTCTATCATCTCATCCCATCATATATCCCATTGCGGCATGACATGAATTGAGCATGTCATAATTAAACATCCACAGGGACATATAAGGCTAACATTAAGCAAGAAACTAACTAGACTTATGACATAAATAAGGAGTTTTGAAATATGAAGATTAAGATAAATGTCATTATCACTACTTATGGTTTCAATTATTAACAATTGGACATTTAACTTAATGAAACTTGTTTAAATAAAATATACATTCTCACCTATTAAACCGGATGTTAGACTTGGTAAAGTGAGACATATAATTGATTCATCCATTATTTTTACCAAAGTTATATATATATATATAAACTTTTTAGTTTATTTGTATACGAGGGTTATGCCCAACTTTCGTCAAAATATAATTAACCTGTTATATTTTATAATAACCAATATAACTTATTATAATTTTATATAATAACCATCAATGAGGAGATTTATTCATAACTTGCACCATCAAATTATTTAAATACAAAGGTATTAAGTAAGGCTATTACTTAAATATTTGAATAGTCCTATGATAACCACTAAATGTGATACAAAGAGATATTTGAACATGTGTGTACGTTAAGTATATATCTTTGAAATAATGATTACATAATCCATTAATGTCTAAAATCATACGTAATTATTTCCGTACATCATCTTTCGGTTATCATCGAACCGAAGCCTTGTTCTTCCTTGATATGCTTCTGCGTATACCCTTCCAAAAGCCAATACTACAAACATTAGAAAAATGTTCTAAACTTAACCAATGCCACATAAGCAACAACAACAACAAAACAAACATTTAAATATTTATAAAGTTAGTTAAACTTTATCGAGTCTTAAACATGTGTAAAGACTAAATTACTGTACTAAATTAGCTTGCGTGTCGGAGCCGTGCACTATCACCCCATGATTTAATTCTCTTTGGACTAATAATTGCCAAGGTGAGTTTCATAGCCCCTACTTTTACTTGTTTTATAACTGTTTTGGGGGAAGATACATGCTCATTTTACTTAAATGATTTTGATTATTGAAATTGTGCATTTCCATGTATACTATGCCTTATGATTGATATGTTTAAAGATACATCACACATAGATGTGTTATGGACCATACCTTAATGCTTGACTTAGAATATTACGCAGCTTAGCCTAAGTCCTTAGATCCCACATTGCCCTTTTCATGAACCGTCAATTCTGGAGCGCGAATGTTATAAATAGATCTATTGGGGTGACTGCTGTTCGGTTGACCCCGCATGGGTCAAGGCGAAACATATAGCATGTCGGAACCGAGTGTATTGGGATAAACACTCGCCATGGGCTCCTTATTTGTATGACTACATTTGCATACAGAAACTGTCGTAGCTTCGGTTGCATGAACTTAGTGCTAGCGTAATAGATTTATTATATGACATTATATTCGTTGTAATGTACATATACCCTACTTATGGTCCACTAATGAAATTCTTTTATACAAGGTAAACATAAATTTTTATGATTTATGGAAGACGTAATGATCATCAAAACCCAATGTTAAATGGTATACTGAAATGTCATTTAAATAAACCTATGAACTCACCAACCTCGTGTTGACACTTTTTAGCATGTATCTTCAGGTTTTGAGGTGATAGCTTATCTTTGGAGGCGCAAGGCAAAGGCATGGCATGATCATAGACGACTCTGATTTATGTATTGGGACCACATTTTGATAATGGGCCATTTTCCGCACTAATCAATAATGTAAACATTGTTTTTCAAGAATGAATAAAAGTTTATTTATGAAAATCAGTTGTTCTATGCTTATGTTGTGATATCAATTTAGTGGCACTCCATTACTTGTGTGCTTCCGCTGAGCCATTTTGGGGGTGTTACAGATTGGCATCAGAGCCTAGGTTATAGAGAACTGGGTAATTTTTAAAACCTAAACTATAACCACTTTTACAAAAACTTAACCCTATGACCGACACGTGCCTGCTTGCCAAGTTGATGCCTCACTTATGATCCCGTTGAGATCATACTTGATAAGATACATGTTTTGTCACTGCTCACCTAATTTCCTTATAGGTTATAATTATTTTCCCTATACGTATATTTATGTATCACAACACTACACCTTTTCCCTCACATAAAGAGAATAATTGTTCTAATCCTTCAAGACAACCTTTAAAAGTATTGGGACATATTACTAGCGTAACTAAGCTAAGTATTTCAAAATTCATTGAACCTCGGTTGAATATAGATTGATCACCTATATTCAACAAGGGACAGTGGGACATAGCCTAATCACCTATGTCCGACTCAGAGGTGAATTTTGCAATACTTAGGATAGTTATAATAGCGTTATGTCCAAAGGAAATTTGATTAATGTTAATATTTTAATAAACATGTAATAAGCCACTCACCGGCATTCCTTAATCATAAGCCATTCAACGGCATTCCTTAATCATAAGCCACTCACCGGAATTCCTTAATCATAAGCCACCACCGGCATTCCTTAATCATAAGCCACCACCAAGGCCACACTATTACTTCCCTATATAGAATATTTTCATATCACAATCGGGTTATGTTATAGTCACTCCCCCCCAAACCTTACACTCCATGGACAAATCAAACCATTCTAGGAGCAACCTTCCAATAGCACCTATGAGAAAGATCCCTAGTGGGAATAGGCAATAAAAGAACAATAAACCTTTGGCAAAATCTAGAAAGGCACGGTAAATGACATATAATCCACGAAACTTGAAAATTTTACGCCTACCTTGAAAATTTGGTACCTAGAAGCTCCACCCACCTCTTAAGAATAACAATGCCTACCTTGTTACCCCTATAAACTAAATAAATGAGTTGCCATACAAAGCTTTCCGATCATCCCACGGACCATTATAATCAAAATACCTTATGAACCACTCCATGAATTATTCTACAAACCAAATTACCACCCTACCATTTCACCATAAAGTAAACTACAATTTCACTAATACCTCGCAAAAAAAAGGTGTTTCTTAATACTTTGAAAAGTATTCTAGAACCACTCTATTAGTTACTTACTTCCGCGAAAAGTGTTTTAAGTTAATACCCCATAAACAGAAATGATCAATGTCCTCCTTGGTAGCTAAGCCTGACCTTAGGATGTATCTTACACCTCTGCCTAAAACCATAGATAACCATGAGGTTCATCAACTATTAAATTCCTAACCTTACCTAACTTAGACAACTAAACTTTACTCGTAGCTATGGGTAATTATTATATCCTGCTACACAACCTTGCTACAATATAGTTCAAAATTTTGAGAATTTCCTTTTAAAAATCCTATAATAATACTTTCCAAATCCCTCATTAAAATGAGACAAAATGCTGAAACACTAAAAGTTTCGCAAAACCTCCTTATACACACCATAATTAAGAACCGGTTTTGCAATCTTTTGAAAATGTGTCATTTTTACACATTATCGATTTTGAAATCTGGTCTTAGTCAAACTTGTATAAACATTTAGTCGAACGAGAAATTCGAAAAAAAATGTTTCTTCGTCCCTTAAGAATCAACCCATATACTTTAGAATCATGAAACGCCAGAAATGGGTATGTTTTGATAAGACCATAAGAAGTTAGAGGTGCCCACACTAACAAAATAGTGAAACCTCAAAACATCAAAACTTGGAACCTTCACCCAATGAACCTATCCCAGAAAATCATGGCACCCCAGATAGAGGATGTGTTGCTGGTATAACCCCTAGGTACCCATACCCAAGGGGAAACCCTAGAGCAACCTAGGGAAAACTCGAAACTTGTTCCAATCACCATCACCTCGCTCCCGATACTCTATCGGGTAACGTAAACTGAGATCCGGGACAGATCTCTTGTAAGGTGGGTAGACTATAACAACCCATAAAATTTCAGAATATTATAATAATATTTATCACGTTAGAAAATTCAAATCGGTTATTTTCTAACAGATGTCAATATTTAGATTTAAAAACGAGAGGTCATCTCGTTTCTTTAAATATAAGACACCGCACACACGATACTTGTCCACTAAGTATCTGTATAATAAATGTGGAATTTATTATTGTCCAAGTTAAAATTTAAGCATACATAAGCTTAATCCATTGTTTCGAAGTTATATATATATCTTGCAGTAGCAGAGTATACAAAACAAAAAATAAAAATAAATAAATACCGAGATAAGTGAAATATACATTTTTATCATTCATTGAGAATCTAAGAAAGTGTTAGGATTTAGAAAATCCATTTGTTAAAGAGTCGGTCACCTCAAGTATATGTATTCGTTAGAAAGCTCGTAGTCGTAGTCATGTTATGTTAATAAGTAGTTAGTTAAGTAACACCGTGGAGGACGGACGGTCTTTACCCACCGTATGCCCGATCCACACCCGTAGGAGGCGTGTCTTGTAAGAAACTATAAATACCTCTACCTCCCAAGGTAGAGGGTTGAGCTTCATAATATCATTTTCTTTATCTCACTAAGTTCCCAAACTCTTCCACTTTCTCTCTAAAACCTATAAGTATACGCCTATATTCAATATATTTGATGTGTTTATGAAATCCAATATGTAACAATTGGTATCAAGAGCCATGGTTTGATCATTCATCTTTCATGTTCTTGGATTTCTAGTGGTTTTCATAAGGTTTTGGGTTTGAATGAGTTTAGAGTAGTTTGCATCATTTGGATCATCTCTAGTGTTAAAGTTTGGATTTTGATTGTACTTTTATGTTTAGAATCATTATAAGTGTTTAGGTTTTGATTTGGATGGCTTGAATCAACGTGGTTGGGTTGTTTTGGATTGAAAAGTGGTGTTTTAGTAAGTTTCTAGAAAGCGATTTGTGTCTCGGATATTTTTCTAGTAAGCAATTTGTCCTTATTTCTTTGTGATTTGTCACTTTTTTATTGCTTATTGAAGCGATTTGTCTAATTCGGGAAGCGATTTGTACTCTATGCGATTTGTCTCTTGAGACAAAACGACAAGAAAGGACAAAGTAGTGGTTGTACTTGTGCGATTTGTTTGGTAAAGCGATTTGTCTATCTAAGCGACTTGCTTATTTAAGCGAGTTGTCCATTTAAGCGATTTGTCCTGTTAAGCGACTTGTTGGTTTAAGCGATTTGTGTGTTAGCGATTTGTCCGTTTCTAGCGACTTGTCTATTTAAGCGATTTGTCATTTTAAGCGATTTGTGAATCTGTATGACTTGTCAAGTGAGCGATTTGTCTTTGAGACTTATTGTTTCTTCTGTTACGCTTTACGCTTTTCTTTGATTTAGTAAAATCCGTGAAAGAATCTATTTCCGGTTTAATCTAAGAGTTGTGAAATCCCGAGAATCTGTAATCATGTCTACAATCACCTCTTCCGCTGTCGATGATGTACAAGCGCAGGATCGACACTGCCCTCCCATGCCGGATGTAACCGACTATGACTCTTGGGCTCAAAGGATCGACTTTATTGCTTAGGAAAATAAAATGGGGTTAACATACTTAAGTCAATTGATGAAGGACCATATCAAGTTGAGACTACCAAAGACATTCTTGAAACCGCTGTTGATGGTTCAAGAATATTAGGATTGGATAGACCAAAGACGATGATGAACTGATCGATAAGGAGAAGAAGAGATACGATGCGACATCGTGGCTTCAAACATCATACTGTGGTTTACCTAAGGATATTTACAAGTTGATCAATCACAACATCAAGCTAAGGCAAGATGGGACAATGTTAAGATGCTTCTCTCCGGTTCGAATTGACTAAAGAAGACAGGAGTCTCAATCAGATGATGACTTTGAGAACTTTAAGATGAATCCAGGGAAAGTGTCATCGAATATCATGTAAGATTCCACAAGCTTGTGAATGATATGAGGAATATCAAAATGACAATGCCAAATATTCAAATTTCAATTCAAAGTTTGTGAACAACATGAACCCGAATGGCACAAATTTGTCACCGCAATAAGCTTAACAAAGGTTTGAGGAACACCAACTATGAACAATTGTATGCATATTTGCTCCAAAATGAGAAACATGATGTGTTTGAACGAATGATTTTTGAAAAGTTCAAGAACCAATTCGAGATGCAAGCTCATCAAATGATTCAACCGCATTCTACACTAATGTAGGAATTACCACCAAAGCATCACAAGTCATACCAACGGAAATGGAAATCACAAACTCATTCCGCATCCGTGGTATAAACCTCCGATTCGAAACATTCATGGAACATCTTGTCAATCAATTGGCTCTTAATGGTTAAGCAAAACTTGAACTTCACTCCACACACCAACAATCATCTCGAACAACATCCAATCCCCACAATCATGCTACGCAAAGATGGAAAGGTAGTGGTGCAAAATGTGCAAGGAAGACATACCTTCCAATAATGAGCAAGGAATGTTGGTGCTGGATATGGAAATGTTGGTGGAATGGGAATGTTGGTAGATAGGAATGTCGGTGGATATGTGGCAATCGAATCGAGGAAGGAACATGGCTCGTGGTCAAGTAAAGCCAATTAAATGTTACAACTGTGGTGGTGAAGGACACATTGCAAGGAACTGCACATCTCCAAAACGTCCACAAAATGCGAGTACTTGTGGACAAGATGTTGCCGGTGCAAGCTCAAGATAATGGAGCAATGTTGAATGAGGAAGAATTGCTATTCCTTGTCGAGGAAATGCCAAAACTTATGATGCCGATGTGGATGAACAACCAAGGTGGGTATAGGTCACAACAATCCCAACGCATTTCAAGTTGCGATCGTGATGCATTTGACTCGATGTCGATGATGAACCAACCGCCTGCACCATCTTCATGGCTAGTATCTCACCAATGGTCTCTCCAAAGGTCCCTTCACCACAAAAGGCCGGTCCTCCAAGGAATCAATCATATCGTAGGTATTAAAACTATACGATGATGTTGATGTGCAAAAGATACACGACAAGGTACAATCAATCGAAATTATTGAATCGATATTGAAAATATGGGTAATATCAATGTTGTCCCATATGATCAATATGTGAAACAAAATGAAAGTGAAATTGTACCAAGTAATGCATCTTCGCACTCAATGATGACTATATTTTTGATGAATACACCGCATGCGCCTCGATGATTCTATAACATCCGAACTAAATGCCTATAAGGAACAAGTTGCTATATATGAACAACGTGCTAAGTTTGAATTAACTACCCGTGAGCAGGAGATGGATAACCAAATGCGCATAATTATCGAAAAAGTAATTTTAGGAAGAAATATTAAAACAAGAGTTGGATTCCTTACAAGAAAAGCTTAACAAAATTGTTAAACAGAAACAAGAACTTCAAGAAAATGTGAAAGTACTTAAACAAGAATTCAATGCTAAGGAATCAAAATTTTAAATGAATTTTCCAACCTAAAAACTTTGAAGAACAAACATGAAAATAAATTGTACGTACAAGGGAACACCATTCAGACTGCTCACACGATCACTAAGCATAGAGTTCTAAGTGATAAGCATAGTGTTGCACTTGTAGATGAACCAAATCCTAAGGCGTGGTAGTAAAGCTAAAGCACTCAAAAGGTAATCTATGATGGAAATGAGATTCTTAAGCCTAGACAGAAACCCACTTGTGCCGAGTGCAATCGAGGAAGATAGAAAATTAGAAGAAGTCTCTAGAAAAAATGGATGATAAACTTAATAATCCTTGTGCATAAGAGAAAATATCACCTTTAAAACACCAAATTATTCTAAGGAAAATTGGATTGCCTTTAATAAGTTTAGACCTCTCGACCCAATTAACCCCGAACAAATGTTCTGGAAAAAGGATCTGGACAAGCAAAAAGCTGATGATTTTATTGAAAAGAATTCCTCTTGTAGGAAATTGCCTCCAGCCACTATGTATCCTCCAAATACACCAATGCATTTAGTGCCTAGAAATCTTCCCACTAATAGCAAGACCTTAATCAACCTTTATGTAGTTTACCAACTATTTGTTGATTTTGAGAAAACGTGTAAGAAGAGAATCACACCCATCGGGATAATCAAGGGAAAGGGTTTTGAACAAACTAAAGAATGCTATTTAATCGAGGTCATGCCTTTCTTTAAACAACTTAAAGAACAATTTGAGAGTCTTCAAAAGGAATGGACACAAAGATTAAAGAAATGAAAAGATGTTTAATGATATGGAATTTGAGGTCAAGATGTATGAACGTGAGCTTAAGAGTAATGAAATTGAGATAAAGAATCGCACATCATTAATGATAATTTGATCTCTCAATGTGTTGCTCAAGATGTGTTCTACATCATTACAAATTATTCTATTACTCGCATCTCAATTTCATGAATTAACTGTTGCATTAAAAGTTTCCCATGATCGTGTCATTGAGCTTGAAACCACAAATTCAAAATTGCATGATAAAGTAGAACAGATGATCATGATAATTTGGTAAAACATTATTCTAAATCGAAGTTGAACATTTTAATTTGCAACTAAAATATCAACATCTCAAAGAAAATGTTAAAACCTCAAATATCAAGACATCCTCGGATGTTCCCGAGTTTGATGCGCTTTTGAAATAAACAAACGTGACGAATGATTCGAGCTCATTGTAACACGATCGTAAGGTTGAAACCCAAATTTCACAATTAAAGGGTGAAAAGAACAATGTGAATGGCTCCCAAATGCCTCCTCCTTTAGATTCTCAAGATTCTCAAAACTTTCATCTTCAAAACATCATTAATGTATTACAACAAGAAAATGAGAGTTTTCTAGAAGAAAATGAAAAGGTTAAACGACACTTCAAAGAGTTATATGATTCAATGAAAGTCACCGTGACAAGAACAATGAAAAATAACTTTTTACAAAAGGAAATTGAGAATCAAGAGTCGTAAAAGGGAAAATGCCACTTGTCCGTGATGAGAATGTTATATCAAAGGCATCTTTAGATTCTAAGTATGTTGTGATCAGAAAATATATTCCTCCTCATCTTAGAAATAACGAACTTGTGTTTCAAGAATATTGTTCGTACCTTAAGGATAGTCTAGAATGTCTCCGTGAGATTGTCAAGAGGATAGCATAAATAAACCACTTGATAGTGAAGTTAGGTATGCATGCTTATATGCCAAACGATCTCGTGAACTTTTAGAATGTTTAAGAGCAACATGCCCTAAATCCTTTTGTAAGAAAGATAAAGTCGTTATGCCTTGCTCTATGCCTAGTGTTAAGCATGCAACCCATGATATGCCTTGTTCTGCGTCGAAAGTCAAGCATGTGAACTTTGATGTGCCTTCAAGTACTTCATATCCCAAAGACTTCTAGATCGTGAATGCAAAAGTAGCAAAACCAACTAATGTTCCCATCATTCCCTACAGAGTAATCATGATACAAAAGCAAGCGGTCAAAGCCTCCGTGCAATACAAAGCAAGATAGGACCTCGCAAGCTAAGAGTGATCAATGGAAGAAAGTAGAAGACCACCCTAGGAACAATAAGTTTGTGTTGAATAAGACGAATCGTGTTGATTCTAGTATTAGCTATAAGCGCATCGTAATTAATTCAAATTCGCTACTACTTGCAAAACATGTAATGAATGTTTGATTTCGGTATTAATCATGAATGTGCTGTGAATGATTTGAGTAATTATGTCAAATCTCCGTAAAAATGTTAACACTAGAAAAAAGGATAAGAAGGTCAGAAGACCAAGGTGGAAGAGGGCTAGAAAATATTGGAAACCAACAAGAAGAAAATTTAGTAATGTAGGTTATCAATGGATACCTACTGGCCAAAAATTCAATCTTAATGAGTTATGCCCTAAATTATCTAGATCAATGCCCATTAGGAAATGGATGCCTACTGGTAGAACTATACCTTTAAGAAGTGAAAATACTTTGAATAGATCTACTGTCACTACAAGCCCAACATCTACCTCTAATGACATCATTGTTTCTACTTCTGATGTAGGTGCTCCAATCACATTTACTAACCAAGTGGAACCCATTCTTGCATGGGGATCCCAATTGTCCAGTCATCCATTCTTGTCTATGTTCAACCGCAGTCGCTCAAATCGCTCGTGGTACCGGACTCAGCCGTTCCAAGCATATGACCGGAGATCGCTCATGCTCATGAACTTCGTGAGTAAATTTATCGGACCGTTAGATTCGAAACCACCATTTTGGGGCAATTATGGGTTATGGAGATTATGTGGTTGGTGATAGTGTAATTTCACTGTATATTATGTTGAAGGTCTTGGTCATAATTTGTTTTCTCGTCGGTCAATTTCGTGATTCGATCTAGAAGTGGCCTTTAGAAAACATACTTGTTTCGTTAGAGAACTTGATGGTGTGGAACTTTAAGAGGAAAACGTGGTACAAACTTATACACCATCTCTATCGAAGACATGATGAAGTCTTCTCCAATCTGCTTGTTATCAAAGGCCTCTAAAACAAAGTCATGGTTATGGCATCGCTGCCTCAATCACTTGAACTTCGTAACCATAAATGATTTTTCTAGAAAGGACCTCGTAAGAGGCTTACCCAGATTAAAGTATGAAAAGGATCATCTTTGTTCAAGATGCCAATTGGGAAAAAGCAAGAAATATGCCCACAAACCCAAACCCGCAAACTCGCTTATGGAAGTTCTTCATACTCTTCATATGGATTTAACCCATGAGAGTGCAAACGATAAATGGGAAGAAATATGTGTTAGTCGTTGTTGATGACTACTCTCGATTTACTTGGGTTAAGTTTTTGAGGACAAAGGATGAAACTCCAGATGTCATCATCAAACTTATCAAACAAATTGCAGTTCGACTTAACAAGACCGTTAGAATTATTCGAACGGACAATGGAACCGAGTTTGTTAACAAAGAACTAAGTCGGTTTTATGAAAGCATTGGAATCACCATCAAAGAAGTGTTCCACGACTCCTCAACGTAACGGTGTAGTTGAAAGACGAAATCGGACCTCGTGGAAGCCGCAAGAACAATGCTAATTTACTCAAAGGTTCCAATGTTTCTCGGGTCAAGCCATTGCCACCGCTTGCTATACCCAAAATCGCTCCCTTATACACACCACTCATGGAAAAACTCCATACGAACTTGTCCACAATCGAAAACCCGATCTCTCCTTCCTTCGTGTGTTCGGTGCTTTGTGCTATCCAACAAATGATGGTCAAGATTTAGGTAAATTAAGAGCTAAGGCGGACATTGAGTTTTTGTGGTTATGCACCAAACAAGAAGGGTTACCGAATCTACAACAAAAGAACTCGAGATATCATGGAAACTATTCACGCCACGCTCGATGAGTCGTCGGGCAAATGGCTCCAGGACAATCAAGTTCGGACCCGCATCTCAACATTCATTAAGTAGTCCCATTAGTTCTTCTCTTGTACAAAACCCTCACCAGTAGCTCCATATGTACCTCCTTCAAGATGATTTGAAGAAATTGTTTGATCCGATGTTTGATGAATACTATGAGCCTATTGCTAATGATCGCCTAATCCATCAATAGTGGCGCCCCTAACCCAATCAACGAGATAACCCTTCGCCTTTTGTCACCGAGTCAAGAAGCGCCACCGCAGATCACTCATCATCATCATCAAAAATCCTCAATCATCGAGTGTACATCATGGAAATGTTTCGCAACTATGATGGAGATAACCCTTTGCTACTCCCAAAGATGCTCCATTTGAGAACATATTTGCTCCTCGAACCAACTTCGTAACCATCTTCATCGAGATCCAAACTCGCTACTTCGGTCCCTCAACAACAACCACACGAACACCTTAGAAAATGGACACATGACCATCCATTGGACAACATCATTGGGAACCCTTCTCGTCCAAAGATCCACTGTAAACAACTTGCAACCGATGCCTTGTGGTGCTTCTTCAACTCCGTACTATCTAAGGTCGAACCAAAAGACGTTAAAACAGCATGATCAAGACAATGGTTCAATGCCATGCAAGAAGAAATTCATGAGTTCGATCGACTAGATGTATGGGAATTAGTACCGCCTCTGATCGTGCTATGATCATTGCTCTAAAATGGATCTTCAAAGTAAAACTTGATGAGCATGGTGATGTGCTAAAGAACAAGGCTCGACTGGTTGCGAAAGGATACCGCCAAGAGGAAGGTATTGACTTTGAAGAATCATTTGCTCCAGCTTGCACGATCGAGGCAATCGAATCTTCTTGGCTAACGCCGCTAGTAAGAACATGGTAGTCTATCATATGGATGTAAAGACCGCTTTTCTTAACGGAGATCCGAAAGAGGTTGTATACGCCACCAACCTAAAGGTTTTGTGAATCCGAGCATCCTACTCATGTCTATCACTTGAAGAAGGCCCTTTACGGTTTGAAGCAAGCTCCAAGGGCATGGTACGACACGCTATCAAAGTTTCTTCTATCCAATGGATTCAAAGAAAGGAGCAGTTGATCCGACATTGTTCACCGTAAAGTCGCAAACACTTAATTCATGTTCAAATCTATGTTGATGATATTATTTTTGCCTCGATCGACCCCAATGAATGTGACCGCTTTTTCAAGGAGATGGGCTCCAAATTTCAAATGTCAATGATGGGACAAATGTCATTTTTCTTGGGATTACAAATTTCACAAAGTCCCGGAGGCATTTTTATCAATCAATCTAAATATGCAAATGAGATCTTAAAGAAATTTGGATTTGATTCTTGTGACTCTGTTGACACTCCCATGGTGGAGCGCACTAAACTGGATGAGGACCACTCAGTGATCATGATTAACCAAACTAAATATCGTAGTATGATTGGATCCCTGATGTACCTTACCGCCAAGAGACCGTATATTCTGTCACAGATGCATGCATGTGTGCTAGATACCGTTAAACGCTAAGACTACCAAAAGCACCTTGAAGCGGTTAAACGGGTCTTCGGTATCTCCAAGGAACCATCAACATGGGACTTTGGTACCAAGGACACCGGTATGTCACTAACAACCTATGAATGCGGATGCCGACCATGCAGGTGTCAAGATACACGTCAAGCACGCCGAGGTGCTCGCTTTTTGGGTGATAAGCTTGTGAGCTGGTCTTCAAAGAAACAAATGAGTACCTCAATATCCTCTACAGAGGTAGAATACATAGCCATGTCATCTTGTTGTGCTCAAATCCTATGGATGAGATCCCAATTATCCGACTATGGCTTTGAATTCAACAAAATCCTCTCGCATCGTGATAACAAGAGTGTCATTGCTCTCTCATGCAACAACGCTCAACATTCAAGAGCAAAGCATATCGACATTCGACATCACTTCATCGTGGAGCAAGTCGAGAAATGTGTGGTGGAACTATATTTTGTGAGGACCGAATATCGCTTAGCGACATCTTCACCAAAGCTCTTCCTAGAGAACGCTTTGAGTTTATCCTTCCACGACTTGGTCTAAAGAGTCTACAACCGAACACTCAAACGCCTTCAAGAGGAAGACGAGGAGTAAAGGCTTTTCTTCATCCATCTCTTGTACATATTTATTCAAAAAGAAAAATACAAAATTATAAAACCCACAAAAGAAAATAGAAAATATAAAATTTCAAAAATCCATAAAAATTCGAAAAAATCTTTGAAAAACCTCAAAAATATTATTTTTCCATCTATTTCTTTTCGATAACATCTACGGACTTTGATTTGTCATTCAAAGAATGACACGGGTCTTTAGATGAAGTTCGATTGCACATAAAACTTTAAAAAAATGGATGGAGAAAATGGTGGTTTATTGTCATTTCGACAAGAACCAGCTTTTAAAAGAAAGAACAGAGCCATGCTTAAATTAACTTTTGAATCTTCATGCTCGATTCTAAAACAAATGTTTGTCGCCAAAAGACAACAGTATCACAAATATTTTTCCTTCTATAAATTCTTCTTATTTGTCATCTAATGAAAACAAAATTGCTTTGAAAATAACTCGACTCTATTTTTGAAAATCATCCGGACTTATCACTTGTCAAAATCTCTATCACTCAATCAACAACTTATGTCATTGATTGAGGGGAGAATGATTTCAATCAAATCAAAAGTTATTTTTCAAACAATTGGCACGTGATCAAACAAGGTCTACTTTTGAAAATAAAAAGAACAATGTTTTACATTGTTTTTAATAATAGATCTAGGCTAATGTTGTGTTTTCATAAGATACTTATGCATGTTTGATCAATGGAGTTTAAAGTCTCAAAATCGATCCTTATCGCTAAAATGTTTTTCAAATGCAAGTCACAATTCTCCTCAAAATTTTCAAAATTAATTTAAATCAATAGAGATCACAAATCTCAAAGGATTATGAAAGTGTCAAGATATGAAAGTGTCAAGACATGAAAGTATCAGAACCGCAGTACTAAAATATTGAAGAAGTCAAAGAGTCAAAGCATCGCTAAAGATAAAGTCAAAGTATCGCACTACGAAGTCAAAGTACCGCAAGAACAAAAGAACTGTTATATTCTGCTTATGGAAAGAATTGTATTCTATGTTTAGATTACTTGTCGCACAAGGTTACAAATTGTAAACCGACTAGGATATCCTTGAGCCTATAAAAGGACTCCTAGATTGGCATTAGAGGTACGATTCCAAAAGAGTTTTAGAGTTTACGAATTAGTGTTTTAGAGAAAAGTTCGATTATCTTAGAGTTGATTAGAGTATCCGCATAATAAGCGATTTAGAGTTTATAATAAAAGTTATTCTTCTTAGCTTTGTTAAGTAAATTCCACGACTTGATAAAGATTGCTCGGTTTCTTTGTTAATAACTTAGGATTTATCCGAGGTTATTAAACCTTAACAAGCTAGTTAAAGTTAGTTTGATTAAAGTATATCGATCCAACAAGTGGTATCGAGCTTGTGTGGAAACTCGACTAGGAAGAAACCCTACTTCAACTATATTCAAGATGTCGATCAAGTCGCTCCACCACCCTCAATCACCTCACCGTAATTCCAATAATCAAGAAGGAGAATATGATCTCGTGCATGAAGATGAGGCAAGATATTGCCATTATAGCACCATGCTCTATGGAATGTAATTGTGAATGGAATGAAGTAGTTCAAGATCCCATTAATGTTCCCGGACAACCTATAGCACCAAAGGCGCCTTACCAAGAAGAACCCTAAGGAATCAAGAGAAGGCTCTAAACATTCTCTTATCTCGCCATTCCGATGGTCATCTTCTCAAATTTCATGATGCTAAAGATGCTAAGCCTGGGTCGCTCTCAAGACCAGATTGAGGAATGAAGCCTCTAAGAAGATGCATGTAAATTTGTCAAGCAACAATTTGAAACTTTCACAGCTTGGTGAAAGAGAGAATCTTGATGTCGATATGATAGGTTTCAAAATCTCCTCAACATGTTGGAGTTATACAAGGCGTATGTCACTTGAGGATGCTAACTTGAAGTTTCTAAGAGCTTGCCATCTACATGGCATGTGATTGCTACAATGATCGAGGACAACAAGGATTGATGTTATGGACTTTGATGATCTCTATCATCAATCAAGGTGTATGAACATGAGATGAGTGGTCAACCCAATTCCAAATCTCACAAGATTGCTTTTCTATCATCTCGAAAAGAAGAGCAAGATTTCCAAAAGTATCGCTTCTCCTCAAAGCACTGCTTCTCAAAGCATCATTGCTTATAATCCCCTTCATATGCTCAAGCAGCCCCACCATCTACCACTTTGCATTCAGATGAAGTTGTGTGCTCCTTCTTTGCACAACAAGCCGCTTTACCCGCCACTTATGAAGAGGATCTAGCATGATCAAGAAGATGCACTTGAAGAAATAGATATCGTGGCAAGTTGCTATGATCACCGCAAGGATCAAAAAGTACATGAAGAAGACAGCAAAAGTATTGATTTCAAACCAAAACAAGGAATAACTTTGACAAATCTCAAATTGAATGCTTCAATTGTCAAAAGATCGGTCACTTTGCAAGGAGTGCAGTTTGCTAAGTATCAAGCAAATGTAACATCCGAGAAGCCAAAACTTGAGCTCAAAGAAATTCCAATAATCAAACAAAGGCTTTGGTTGCTCAAGAGAAGTTATCGGTTGACCGGAGTGAAGAATTTGATGATGAACCGTGACTTCATCAGATGGTAGCAAGTGGAAGATGCAGCTTGAAGACACAAGGAAGCATTGACCGAGCATCGCTTTTGATGAAGAACCCGAACATGCCGCTTTGGAATCGATGATGGCTTTGGAGGATTTGATTGGAGCAAAGAAAGTGAAGATGATCCTGTTCTTCTTGCTATGGTGGCTACTTCACCAACTCGCCTCCTATCTCGAGGTATGCTCAAACCGTTATGAGTTTTATCTAAAATTACTTAACAGCTTATGTGATTGAAAGAGATAATTGTGTTAGGGCTAGGTCCGAGGTAGCAGTTATCAAATCACTTTAGAGTCTATGGAAGCCAAAATATTAACTCATGAAAATAATGAAATGGCTTCAATGAAAAATATGAACAACAGGATTATCAATTAAAACTTAGTGAATGGAAACTAAACCGTAAAATTGTTGAAATTGAGAAATTGACTAAGGAAAGAGATGATTTGTTAGCTAAGTTTGTCGCTTGGGAGAGTCCGCTTGTCCCATGTTGCTTATGTTGAAAAATGCAGAAGGGCTTACATTAGAACAAAGCTTAGGATTTGGAATGGACTTTAGTAACATAGATGAAAACCAACCTAGTGATCGTGATGATGGTGATTTTGAGGACATAACCACTAGTGATGATGAACTCATTAACTATGTTGATACATCTAGTAATGAGGGCTCAATAAGTGAACCACCACCGAGTATAAGAAAGACAATGGTTATCATGTCGTTCCTCATCCCATCGGCATTCATCAACCCTCTAGGCCCGATGTTTCTCGCTTTGGAGTAGATTGTCTAGAGTTTAGGAAGAAGCTTGTTGCTCAATCTAGGTCCGAAAACCCAAAGAAGTCATTGAAAATAATGTTCAAAATCAAGCAAGACTTTAAAACAAAGTATCGCTCAACAAGCAAGACTTTCTCGCAAAACCTTTTCAAAACAAGATCGCTAAACCTTTGGGGATAACTTTGGTCAAAACAGTTTTATCATTCACCAAGAAGGCAAAATAATTTTGGGCATAGACATAGAAGAAATCACTTTGGACATATGGGTCAAAACTGTGTTTTGTGTGTTATAGTCCTAATCACTTAATCAAAGATTGTGATCGACACTCGTAATACCTTAGCAAATTTCCAAAGAATGATCCGCCAATCACAAACCTAGAGAGCACAAACCGCTTTGGAATAATTCAAATAGGGTAAATCACGTAAACTTCACACCGCATCACGATACCCACATCGAGAAGACCTTTTCAAAACCTTCAAGATCTCACAAGATTTTCCAAAGCACCGCCGTAAACAAGGTACCGATCACACTACTTGAATAGGAATTCTAGGAGATCTCACTATCAACCTAGAAGGTATTACAATTCACATAGGGATCTAGATCACAGAACCACGTGTTAAACCGAATGGGTTAAGAAGGAAGGTACTACCGAGGACACACAAGACTTTCAACAAAAAGTGAATCGATGTTTTTGTGATACAAGAAAATGCTAATAATCCGGTGAAAGAGATTTATGTTGAAAACCGTAAAGTTTTGAAAATCCACATGTTAAAGATCAAAAGATAATTTTGGATCATCATTTGAAAGATAGTGGAATTACATACTCAAAGAATTTGAGTTTGTAACTCCACAAGGGAACACAAGTCAAGAATGGCTTGGGTTCCTAAAAGTTACTAACTCTTTTCTTTGTGTGCAGGCAACCCGTAAGAGGAGCTTAAAGATCATCTTATTGTGGATAGTGGTTGCTCGAAGTATGACAGAGACAAAGAGATTCTGTCTCGATTTTAGAAATATTAGTGGAGGAAGAGTTGCATTTGGGAATGATCCCAATGGAGGAAAGATTATCGCAAAGGAACTATCAAAGGTGGCTTATTGACTTTGAGAATGTTAGATATGTGAAGGAGCTTAAATTCAACTTACTCTCGCCTCTCAAATTTGTGATAAAAGCATCCCGTGTTATTCATCGACACGTAATGTCTCATCCTTTCCTCCGACTTTAAACCCGTTGATGATGACATGGTAGTACTTAGAGTACCAAGGACAAATGATGTGTATAGTTTAGACATGAAGAGTCTACATTCTTATGGAAGAGCCACATGTTTGGTGGCTAAAGCAACATCTCAAGAGGCACATCAATGGCATAGAAGATTGGGCCATGTTAATTTCAAGAATATCAACAAACCGGTCAAAGGCAATCTAGTTAGAGGTTTACCTTCAAAGACTTACAAGAATGATCAATCATGCTTGGCATGCAAGAAGGGTAACAACACAAAGCTTCCTGCAAGAAGCTTGAGGAAAGAACTATTAGAGAACCATTGAGTCATTACATATGGATTTATTTGGACCGTCTCGTGGCAAGTTTAAATAAGAAAAGTATTGCTTGGTTGTTACGATGATTGTAGTAGATTCATTGGGTTTTCTTTTGGGCTTTAAAGATGATACCTTTGATGCTATTCGATAATCGATTATAGCACTTGAAAACCAATTACGACTCAAGGTTAGAGGTATTAGATGTGATAATGGAACCGAATTCAAGAACAAGCCTATGGATGACTTTTGTGCAAATAAAGGCATAAAGAGGGAGTTTAGTATTGCTAGAACACCACAAAGAAAATGGTGTTGCAGAGAGGAAGAATAGGACTTTGATTGAAGCAAAGAAGGACAATGCTAGCGATTCCCATCTACCTATTCAATTTTGGGCGTGTCGTAAGCACGCATGCTATGTACTTAATGTAGTCTCTCGCACCAAACCACGATGAAGACACCCTATGAATTGTCGATGGGCAATAAACCCAACATTCGCTTTATGAAGCCTTTTGGATGTCCTCTTACTATTTTAAACACCATTGATAACTGGGAAGTTTGATGGCAAATCGTAAGAAGGATACTTATTGGGTTATTGCACTAACAAGAAAGGCTTTCGAGTATACAATGAGTTACTAAGAAGATTCAAGATTGTCTTCATGTTGAGTTTTTAGAAGATCAAGACAATGAGAAAGGTAAAGGTCCCGATTGGATGTTTGATCTTGAGGTTTTATCTCCTTCAATGAACTATGTACCTGTTAGAGAAGAAAATCAACCAATGCACAATGGAGAAGATTTACAATATGTTGTTCATGGAGTTCATATTAGACCGATGTCGTTCTCGATGAAGATCCTGTAAGTCCAAAACAAAATATCGATGTTCCTAAGCAAAGTATCGATTCTCCAAAACAAAGCATCATTGCACCACAATCCTCATTAACTCACGAGGATCAATCTATTCAAGAGGAACTTAATCGATGCTTCTTCAAGATGTATTAGCACATTCTTACACCGATGAACAAAGGAGAGCTTATGAAGAGGCAAAGAAGAAGAACAAGATCGCAGAGTACTCTCACAAGATTTCGACAAGATTTTCAACCAAAGTATCACCGCACTGCTGATGATTTTAGATGATTTGGATGATCCTACCATGCCCGGATTAGAAGAAACCGATGATGAGCTTGAAGATGAAGGTATTTTCTCGATTCCAATGAAGGTGCCGATTATACTAACTGATGATGCATATGGAGTTCCACAGCCTCCAATCTTACGGATTCATAAGAATCATCCAACCGATCAAATCATTGGTCCTTCTACTGAGTTATGACAAGACACAAAGCTAAGGGTTTCACAAAACCTCACAATGCTTTACTTAGCTTTGTGTATAAACAAAACAGTCGAATCATAAGGACCATCAAACCCGCTTATTTACTTGTTTCATCTCTCAAGAGGAACCCAAGAATATTGCTCAAGCTTTGACTAAAGAAAGTCGGGTTGAAGCTATGCAGAAGAACTTCTTCAATTTAAACTTCAAGAAGTTTGATTTTATGTGATCTTCCGATGGGAAGAGAGTCATTGGCACCGATGGGTTTTCGTGAGTAAAAGAGATGAAAGAGGCAATGTTATCAAAAACAAGGCAAGGTTAGTCGCTCAAGGCTATAGACAAGAAGAAGGAGTAGATTATGATGAAGTTTTTGCTCCTGCAAGGATTGAGGCTATTAGAATATTTCTTGCTTTTGCTTCATACATGGGTTTTCGTGTTTACCAAATGGATGTCAAGAGTGCCTTTTATATGGTACTATTACGTAAGAGGTGTATGTGAAACAACCTCCGTGTTTTGAAGATCCTAAACACCCAAACAAAGTCTACAAGGTGGTTAAGGCTCTTTATGGCCTTCATCAGCACCTAGAGCTTGGTATGAGAGGCTCTCTACATTCTTATTACAACATGGATACGTAAGGGAGCTATAGACAAGACTTTGTTTATCAAGAGAGACAAGAAGGATATCATGTTAGTTCAAGTTTATGTTGATGATATCATCTTTGGGGCTACCAAACAAATCCATGGTTAAGGAGTTTGAGCAATTGATGCGTATGAATTTCAAATGAGTTCAATGGGAGAGTTAACTTTCTTTTGGGACTTCGTGTTAAGCAACCAAAGGAAGGAATTTTATCACCAAGACAAGTATGTTACGTATATACTTAAGAAGTTTAATTTTGATGATATGAAGGTCACATTACACCTATTAAATCTATCAATTCATTGGGCAAAGATGAAGATGGACAACCAAATGAAGTCAAGCTTTACGATCAATGATTGGCTCTCTTATGTATCTTATCGCATCAAGGCCCGATATCATGTTTGCGCTTGTCTATGTGCAAGATATCAAGTCTCACCAAAGATCTCTCACATGAATGCAAGAAAAGAATTTTCGTTATTTGAAACAACAACCTAAGTTGGGGTTGTGGTATCCTAAAGAGTCACCTTTTCACTTAGAAGCTTTTTCGATAGTGATTATGCAGTGATAATTATGATAGAAGATCAACAACCGGTGGATGCCAATATCTTGGAAGAAGGTTAGTCTCCGGCAATGCAAGAAGCAGACAATTGCAAAGAACATCATCTATCAAGTCGAATATGTAGTCACGTAAGTCGTTGTGGACAAGTTTTGTGGATGCGTAATCAACTCTTGGACTATGGGTTCAATTTCAAAATACTCCTATCAATATTGATAATGAGAGTACCATCTCAGATTGTGAAGAATCCAGCTTTATCATTCCAAGACCAAGCATATTCGATTCGCATCACTTTATCGAGATTGCTATGAGCATAGGCTCATTAATGTGGTTAAAGTTCACACAGATGATAATGTAGTGATTTACTCACCAAAGGTTTTGATGTTTCAAGATTCAATCACTTGGTGGTGAGTATTGGCATGATTAACTATCGAGCTACATTTAAGGGAGGACTATAAGGTGTTAGTATAGTCCCGTGTATTGCTTGAGGGAGGATACTTGTATATACTTAGTTTCTATGGAGGAATTTGGCAAAGTACTGCTTTTCCCGAAAGTACCGCTTGGAAAGTACCGCTTGGGAAAGTATCGCATACGTGGAAAGTACCGTTGTCGATTAAAGCATCGCTCCAACGGTTATATTGAGGGTAATTAATGCTAACGGTTATTTTATTTTGGGCGTGATTTTTAAAATCTCACCTATAAATAACTACTTTCCGATTTTCCTCTCATATCATTACATTAGCATCGCTTCCATCTTTCTCTCATTCTTATTCAATTTCAATTTGTGCTTACATAATCACCGATGGCGAATCGACCCACTGCTTCAAAGCACAATATGGTAGCTAATTTAGACAAGATCAAGACAACGCGGCGTTTCACGATATTATTGATTTTTAACTGGTCGCAAATCGCTTATGCTCTTTAGTGGAGCCGGATATTATTGAGCCATGGATTCAAGAATTTTGGGCTACCGCAAGAGAAAACATGGAGAATGAAGAATTTTATATTAGGGCTACAGCTTGTTGGACGAACTGTGAAGATTATCAAGCATCTATTAGAGAGGATTTGTTGTTTAATGATAATGATGGTGCTATTCGCTTTGCCAAGGAATTGATTTGGGAAACTTTTGGGCATATTGGTTATGAAGGTTCTTTAACGTAACAAACATTCGTAAAATAGTTGTTTTGTCCTCAATGGAAATTTTTGGTTCATGAGTTGCTACATTGTATAAGTGCTAAGAGTACTTCTTGGGAGCAGCTTTGGGTCCAATATAGCATCCGCTATGGTCAAGTTAGCTACGGATCGAGTTTTTAACTTCTCAAGGCTAATATCGGATGGGATGCTTTCACATATCTCACATGGATCTACTTGGCTAATGTACCCACGGTTTATACAGTTTTTCTTAAACAAGCAACTTGTCGATGTGCCAAAACCCATGACTTATTGCTCGTTATTGTTCAAAGAATCAAAGATTTTTACTTTTATGGCTAGAAGAAGTGATCTATTTAGAGGTCCGGATACACCATTAACTACTTCTATGATGGAAGTTGTTCAGTCGTTAGAGCAGATGATGAAGATGATGCAACTAGTGCAAGTATCGCATCTCAAGGTACTGAATCGCAGTATCGTGATCTAAAGGTACCGTGATCCGCAAGTACCGCTCACATGAAGGTACCGATCTCTACAGGTAATGCTTCTCCAAGCCCCGAGGTTCAAGAAGAGATTGTAAGATCACCTACTCCATCTCCACCACGCTCGCTCCTCGTTTCATCGAGGAACATTCACATATTCAAGGTGAAGATCCATATACTATACCGTGAAGGTTTATCTTTGATAATTATGCTTTGACAAGGAGATAGTTGTTGCAAAAGACTACTAAGGTTCAAGCTAAGCAGATAAAGAAATTGAAGAAAAGTTTAGAAGGCTAAAACTTTTGTCCGCCTTTGGTTCAAGAATTTCAGATCCGCTTAAATCAAAGAAGAAAGCACAAAGGCGCCTCACCAAGTAAACCCAAAAGGTTCCTAAACCATCTTCGTCAACTTGGGAGGAATTTAGAAAAGAAAATTTGAAAGAAGATGTTATGAAGAAGAAAGAACTCAAGGTACCGAGAAAAGATTATTTCGATATCGAGGAACAAGAAGAACAAGTTCAAGTTCAAGGTAATCGATGATCAAGGTATCGAACATGATCAAGGTATTGAACATCAAAGTGTTGCTTTTCAAGATACTTCTAGACAAGAAGTAATTACTCCAAGAGTATTGAATTTTGAAGAAGAAGTCGGTCCTTCTACAACCAAGTATACAAGAAGAGGAGGAAGCTACATTCAAACCTATTCATTCTGCAAGTGATGATGAGTTCATTGCTACAATTTTAGGAGATTTGTCACAACCAAGAGGAGGAGTTACTATTAGAGATGTACAAGAAGAAGAACAACAAAGAACTTCTCAACCTGCAATTGATCCTAAGGATAAAGGAAAAGGTGTTCTGGGATTGAAACTAAGAAAAAGAAATTAACTTTAGCAGAACTTAGAGCAATTGAAGTTGCTAGGAATGAAGTCAGCAGCTAGAAAAGTTCAAGAAGAGTTAAATGCTAAAGATAGAAAAGATCGTGAAGCTCAAGAAGCTCGTAATAGAGAAGCAACTCAAAAGGTACAAGATGAATTAGATGTCAAGTCACGAACCATTACAATCACTGCTCCAGCTTAGATTTATGCCAAGACTTAATAAAGCTAAAGACATAAATGCTATGATGGCTTATCCGAAAAGTCAAGGGTATAAAGGATTGCGTAAGTTTAATTATTTTGAGATGAAAAGATTATATGATGTCGCTAGGAGGATTATAAGAAAGATGTTGCAGCATTAAAGATTTTAGAGAAGAAGCTACCGGATCAAGTCGAAAGAAAGAAGAGTTTGAAAAGAAAAGGAAAACCAAGTTACGTATGTTCGCCTCAAAGAAAGAAAAGTTGAATTAAGATCCGAGACTAGTGATGAATTAAAGAATTATCTCGAGTGGTAGATTTTGATTATACAAAGGAAGATGATGACATGAAGATGAATGATCAAAGATTAGTGTTTTGAAGTTGTGAAATCCAAGGATGGAGATTACATGATTTTTCATAAAGAAGATGAAAGCTTCAAAGTTTTCAAAAGGCTATGGGATTTATCGCACATTATAGATAGAGTAGACCTATTCTACTTATATCATGTGGTGAAGGCTTACTTTGAAAATAATCCATTAGAAGGGATTGGTTTAGTTTTACATGGTGATCTCATAACTATATGGGAAACCAAGAAGACAAGACCGATGATATTTGGAAGAATCAAGAAAGCCGGAAATTGTTTGTCGGAGATTCTTTGAAGAGTCCGAGTTCATGTTTTAGAGTCGAAAATGGAACAATGATACACATGTTTGCGTAAAGAAGATACCCTCTTACAGCTTGAGCTCATGAGAAGAATGTTAGAGCATGGATTGGAAGTAGAAGAGGATAATGAAACCGCTTGCATGCTTATCAACTTGTTTATAAACCGGACTACCATTGTCAAGATGATCAATAACCGTATGAATTTTATTTGAATAAATACTTTTTGATAAATCAAGATTTTTATTCAAAGTATCGTTGATCGACAAGACTTTCATCAAAGTACTCGCTTGCGTAAATAAACCGCTTAAATGAATTTTAGAAGAAACCTTTGCTAAGTAATAAATATTTTGAAATAAAGGTTGAATAAATGGTTTTTGTGATGATAACATCAATAGGTTATCAATCCACCATGGTTACAAAAGGATTGACTAATCCATGAGCAAACGGCTCGTAAAGATATATCAAACCGCTTTTAGTTGACAACTTGCTAATAAGTTGGATGGTAATCAACTCACCATATCAAGAATGTGAAGAGTTGGCTAGCCCACAAGAAAATGGCTTGTGGTAAAGGTCGTGGAAAACCATTATTGGTAATTAGTTCACCATTAGATAGAAGAACTAACTAGTCCGTAAGGGTACAACTTTTGGTAAAGACAAAACAAATGTTGATAGTCGGTGGTTTGCTAAAATCATATGGTTATCAATGTACCATGGTCTTACACACCAAAACATTTGGCTACTCCGAGTTAATGGCTTTGGTAAAGAGATCTAAATCCATTAAATTTTCAATGATTCACTTGAAGTGATGAGAATAGTATGCAACTTAAACTAAATTAATGTACAATTTGTCATATGTTGTCGTGTTGTCGAAAAGATGGAGATTGTTTGGATGTCACGTGAAAAGAACAATTCTAAGAGATACTTTGACAAGGACAGATGTTACAGAGATAAAATCTAAAGATTAAGAAACAATCCGCTTTTAAAGATGAAAATATTAAAGACATATTCATAAAGGAACTTGAAGTCAAGCAAGTAGAATTCAAGTTAGGGAGGATTGTTGGGATATGAAAGTGTCAAGATATGAAAGTATCAAGACATGAAAGTATCAGAACCGCAGCATCGGAAACAAGTCAAAGAGTCAAAGTATCGCTAAAGATAAAGTCAAAGCATCGCACTACGAAGTCAAAGTACCGCAAGAACAAAAGAACTGTTATATTCGCTTATGGAAAGAATTGTATTCTATGTTTAGATTACTTGTCGTACAAGGTTACAAATTGTAAACCGACTAGGATATCCTTGAGCCTATAAAAGGACTCCTAGATTGGCATTAGAGGTACGATTCCAAAAGAGTTTTAGAGTTTACGAATTAGTGTTTTAGAGAAAAGTTCGATTATCTTAGAGTTGTATTAGAGTATCCGCATAATAAGCGATTTAGAGTTTATAATAAAAGTTATTCTTCTTAGCTTTGTTAAGTAAATTCCATGACTTGATAAAGATTGCTCGTTGTTTCTTTGTTAATAACTTAGGATTTATCCGAGGTTATTAAACCTTAACAAGCTAGTTAAAGTTAGTTTGATTAAAGTATATCGATCCAACAATATCGAGTCTAGAGCCACGAGATCACCAATAAATCTCATTAAGGACACAATAATGAAGACTCACTGCTTCACACAATGTGGAAAGTGAGAATATATCTAAGAGTCCCACGATTATCCTCGTTGTATTGCCGTAACATCTCGAGTGATATGTTCACATATTCACAATGAAGATGGAAAACCTTCTAGAGCAAACATCAAACAAGCTCTTGGTAGGTATATGTGAGATCTATCCAATAAGATCAATCATGTGACAACCGGATGAAACGATGGGGCGATTCATACCATGAAATAACCTTGGTCCAGGATATGGATTGACGGATACCTTTGAAAAACCGGTCGATGTGCACAAAAATTCTTTTCTTTAGCACGTCGACTGTGTAGTATGTTTTCAAAATAAAAAAGGTGTTTGTAATTGAAAATTGATTTCCAATATAAAATCTTTGTTGTATTGCAAAAATGCTTTCTAATAAGCAATACGCGATTGTTTTCAAATCATTTTCTTCAATCAGCAAACCTCAATTTGCTAGTTTACTCACTCCGTGTTGTCTTCTTTGAGACGTTCCGGTTTGAGAATAGCTAGAGCACCAAGCGAAACCGTCAAGGAGATTCTTAAGAATTATACCGATCACAGCAAGATTGTATCGATCAATGGGAACCGTGGTCGTGGTACCTCAATTCAACGAAGTGATCCAAGACACTTCCGGCGCTTTATTTCTAATCTGTGTATGCGGTACACCTAACGCTTGCACCGATCGAATTGAGAAGTCAATCCATAGCCGCATGCTCACACATCACATTCATGTCTAAAGAATTCATGATAAGTGCATATCTTCATCAACGACTGATATTTTCACCCATATTGCCTTTCCGCAGCCTATCATGAATCAACATAAGCTTCCGCAACTTTGATGAGAAGATATCATGATCCAGAATGTGAGCACGTCGGTCCTAAAGTCACAAAGTCTCATGATGGCAATGCTACAAAGGCTAAGTCAGAGATTTATGGTGTCAAATGATCTCAAAGCTGGCTCAACACTCATCATCACGTAGATCAGTTAAACACCTCCACTTGAGTAAACAAAACATGCGGAACATGAAGAATCAAAGGCTACGGACTACAGAGCAAAGAACTTGATCATGAATCCAAGAATAATTAAAATGTAATATTTGTTTGTATTCAGTGTAAATTGAGGTGACCTCCCTTAGGGGAAGATTGTTAGGATTTAGAAAATCCGTTAGTTAAAAATCACCACCTCAAGTATATGTATTCATTAGAAAGCTCGTAGTCGTCAAGTTATGTTAATAAGTAGTTAGTTAACAACACCGTGGAGGACTAACGGTCTTTACCCATCGTATTCTCGATCCATAGCCGGTAGGAGGCGTGTCTTGTAAGAAACTATAAATACCCTCTACCTCCCAAGGTGAGGGTCGAGCTTCATAATATCATTTTTCTTTGTCTCACTAAGTTCCCTAAACTCTTCCACTTTCTCTCACTAAAACCCATAAGTATACGCCCCATTTTATACATATGTGATGTGTTTATGAAATCCAATATCTAACAGCTTATTTTGTTGACTCATGCGACCCTAGATCCCAAGTGGGTGCAATTGATGTCGAGATCCAACTCAAGCCGAGTCGTGCCCGAATGGCACGAGATGAGACTCAAGTTAAAACCCTATACTCCCTCGATGTTATTCAGTCTTGGTTGTTTCAAGGTGCAAGTGCAGCTACCTTCCCCCACAAGTGTCATTTGAGTTTTGCCTATCACTAGTCCTCGAGAAATACATGCATGTGTCCTTGACCATGCCTAGTCGAAACCTTTGATATTGTTTGGTTTACTTCGGGTCACAATGGAACACCCCAAAGGGTGTGAGCGCTCGTGAAAGGATCACGAAAGTCCCGAGCGACAATGGTGATTGTGTCAAGTGTGTTGTAAATACTCCCTTGCGTCAAAATATATACAAAACTGAAAGTTGGAAATTCACTACCAAAAATCTCACCAGGTTGAACTATTTTAAGTGTCAAAATGCTTTTGGTCTAGGCCCAGTCCAAAAAATAAAAAGGGGTGTTTGATATTAATTTGGGCTGTGAAGCCCATTCGTTTAATTAGGGTGCATTCAGCACGCCCAAGCCCAAGTGTATATGGTGTATATGTATACTAGGCCGAAGCCCAATCTTGTGATATCCGTTGGCTTAACAGCCACTCGGGCACTAGTGTTCGTGTAATCTCGAGTCTCAAATACCGCCTCTTCGAATCTTCTATCATCTCATCCCATCATATATCCCATTGCGGCATGACATGAATTGAGCAAGTCACAATTAAACATCCACATGGACATATAAGGCTAACGTTAAGCAAGAAACTAAATAGACTTATGACATAAATAAGGAGTTTTGAAATAAGAAGATTAAGATAAATGTCATTATCACTACTCATGGTTTCAATTATAAACAATTGGACATTTAACTTAATGAAACTTGTTTAAATAAAATATACATTCTCACCTATTAAACCGGATGTTAGACTTGGTAAAGTGAGACATATACTTGAGTGATGCCCTATTTTTTTCCAAAGTTATATATATATATATATAAACTTATTAGTTTATTTGTATACGTGGGTTATACCCAACTTTCAAAATATAATTAACTTGTTATATTTTATAATAACCAATATAACTTATTATATTTTTATATAATAACCATCAATGAGAAGATTTATTCATAACTTGCACCATCAAATTATTTAAATACAAAGGTATTAAGTAAGGCTATTACTTAAATATTTGAATACTCCTATGATAACCACTGAATGTGATACATAGAGATATTTGAACATGTATGTACGTTAAGTATAAACCTTTGAAATAATGATTACATAATCCATTAATGTCTAAAATCATATGTAATTATTTCCGTACATCATCTTTCGGTTATCATCGAACCGAATCCTTGTTCTTCCTTGATATGCTTCTGCGTATACCCTTCCAAGAGCCAATACTACAAACATTAGAAAAATGTTCTAAACTTAACCAATGCCACATAAGCAACAACAACAACAACAAAACAAACATTTAAAGATTTATAAAGTTAGTTAAACTTTATCGAGTCTTAAACATGTGTAAAGACTAAATTGCCGTACTAAATTAGGTTGCGTGTCAGAGCCGTGCACTATCACCCCTTGATTTAATTCCCTTTGGACTACTAATTGCCAAGGTGAGTTTCATAGCCCCTACTTTTACTTGTTTTATAACTGTTTTGGGGGAAGATACATGCTCATTTTACTTAAATGATTTTGATTATTGAAATTGTGCATTTCCATGCATACTATGCCTTATGATTGATATGTTTAAAGATACATCACACATAGATGTGTTATGGACCATACCTTAATGCTTGACTTAGAATATTACGCAGCTTAGCCTAAGTCCTTAGATCCCACATTGCCCTTTCATGAACCAATTCTGCGCCGAAGCGCGAATGTTATAAATAAATCTATTGGGGTGACTCTGTTCGTTGACCCCGCAGACGGGTCAAGGCGAAACATATAGCATGTCGGAACCGAGTGTATTGGGATAAACACTCGTCATGGGCCCTTATTCGTATGACTACATTTTGCATACGTAAATTGTCGTAGCTTCGGTTGCATGAACTTAGTGGTAGCTTAATAGATTTATTATATGACATTATATTCGTTGTAATGTACATATACCCTACTTATGGTCCACTAATGAAATTCTTTTATATAAGATAAACATAATTTTTTATGATTTATGCAAGACGTAATGATCATCAAAACCCAATGTTAAATGGTATACTGAAATGTCATTTAAATAAACCTATGAACTCACCAACCTCGTGTTGACACTTTTTAGCATGTATCTTCAGGTTTTGAGGTGATAGCTTATCTTTGGAGGCACAAGGCAAATGCATGGCATGGTCATAGATGACTCTGATTTACGTATTGGGACCACATTTTGATAATGGGCCATTTTCCGCACTAATCAATAATGTAAACATTGTTTTTCAAGAATGAATAAAAGTTTATTTATGAAAATCAGTTGTTCTATGCTTATGTTGTGATATCAATTTAGTAGCACTCCATTACTTGTTTGCTTCCGCTGAGCCATTTTGGGGGTGTTACATATAATAAGCATAAAAAACATATTAAATACATGAAATACTAATATTTACAGTAATCGAAGGTAAATATAGGAGTTTGCTTACAATCTTTGTGATGAATATTAACAAGAACCAAGAACTAAGAACACTAACTTAAATCCTTGCAACCAAAACCCTAGCTTCCAATCCTTCAACACAACTCTTGCAAATCTTTGATAGCCTTGATATAACCCTTGTAAAAACCTTATTAACACAGCCCTAGCACCCTTTTGTAGCTCCTAAATCGACCATGGAATGATGAAATAAAACCAAGAATTATGCAGAGAGTACTTAGGCCTTTAAATTTTAGTGTAACTTGTAGTTTGAAAATTAAAGGATGAATTGCTCTAATAATTGAAGGTGTCTAGTTTTTTTATGAGAAATAAGTGAGGAATGAGTTGCCATTTTATATTAAAATGAGGAGGTGCAAGTATTTGATCTTTAAGCTTACTTAGTTAAGTGTATAAACACTTGTAATCATCCTATGTGCTGATGTGCATAAGACTTTTCCCCAAGCCACCTTGCTTGGTGAATTATAATGATTAAAATAAGATGACTAGGTAGTTTTTGGTATTATATGCTTTTACAGAATGAGTTTTGGTCTTGTTAATCGCTAAGTGTAAGCCGTTAAGTCACGAAACTTAAAACCGGGTATCCTAAACATATAAAACTTATAAATATGTTAAAAATTATTAATATACTCTATATTAGCATATTAAATAAGTGATAAGTTATATCATGGTGCTTAATCGTCGTGAAAACCTAAAATCGTAGGCTTAAAACGCGTAAAACGCAAAACCGGAAAATGTAAAATTTCAAAACTCTTGAAAATGTCGTAAGATGTGAAAAACACATATTTATCTTATTTGTAATGTTGTATGGACATATCTAGATGCCTAAATACCGCTTAAGTGGAAAACTAGAAGGGGGTTGAATAGTTTTACCAATTAAAACTTCCTTTAAACTATTTAGATCGACTTATGTCAATCTATTTGGTTGTGTGTGTTGGATGTTGATAAACAAGCATATAAAGATATGTAATGAAAAGATAAGAGTAAGAAGCACAAAACCACAACGCGAGTATTTATAGTGGTTCGCCACAAGGACACCTTCCTTGCCCTACTCCACTCCCGAGTCACCTACTCGAGAGTTCAAACACTACACCAATCTCCTTATGGCGGAGAAGCCTTCACAACGCCGCTTACCCTTTTTCCGTGCTAGGCTAACCACCGGTTCTTTCACCCAAGGTGAACCAAACCTACACAACGTCGCTTACCCTTTATAAGGTACTAGGCTAAGTACCTAGTTCTTTCACACCAAGGTGAACTACACCTTCACAACGTCGCCTACCCTTTATTAGGTACTAGGCTAAGCACCTAGTTCCATTGCAATGGAGGAACTACTACCACACTACACCAACGACTAATCCCAAAGGAGATCTACCCTTTACAACATCATCAAGGACATCAATATCCTTGGATCTAATACTAGTCTATCTAGTACATCGAAACACACCATATCGAATGTACATCTAAGGCACCTTTCACTAATGCCTTTGACTAGATCTACAAGACACCTTTCACTAATTTCTTGTGTCTTCACTTCGAAGCACCTTTCACTAATGCTTCAAGTCTTAACTTCTAAGCACCTTTCACTAATGCTTCTTGTCTTGACTTCTAAGCACCTACCACAAGTGCTTATCCTATAGACGATAGATACCCTTCACTAATATCTTCGCCTTGACACTTGAGACATCTTTCACTAATGTCTTCAACACTACACTTCTTTGAAGAAAGAAAGGAATCATCAACAAGAAGACTTCAAGAGCCTTGATGATGAGGAAGCATGGCAACTCATGGACTTGAGCTTGCTCGACTTCAAAGGTGGTGATCTTGCCTTTAAGAGGAACCTAAAAGATCACACAAAACAAAACTACAAACATAGATCTCTTGGATCTAAGGTTAGTGAGATTTAACTCGGGGAGAAAGTGTGTTAGAAAGGGGTGAGAAATAATGAAGAAATGGCTCACTATTTATAGAGGAAAAATCCCATCGCTCCTCGGATCCCACGGATCCCTACCACAAGGGATCCGCTAGCACAAAGCTAGGGATCCGTGGAACGCCCTCTTGCCCATGGGTATTTTGGTTATGGGTCATGGGTCATGGGTTGAACCATGGATCTTTGGCTAGATACAATGTATCTTCGAGTGCAATGCACTTAGTCACTGGGTATGGGTTGATCCATGGGTTATGGATATTATCCATGTATGATATAAGCATGATGTCATGCAATGGGTTATGGGTCAAGATCCATGGGTTATGGGCTTTGGGTTGTACCCAACTACATTCAATGTATTTGCCCAATGGGTTGTGATACTTAAGTTTCTACCCATTTATATTACCCAATATACTACATACTAGTTATGTGTATATTTTATCCAAATATGTA